>OY998180.1:174791177-175026843 GCA_963921935.1 Galeruca laticollis
GGTAATTCAGCGCCCAACCCCCCGAAGGAATCACCAACGGGGAAGACAAAGCTTAAAAGAGGCCCGGAGCATATTACTCCTTCGCTGCGGCCTCTAAGGAAGAAATCGAAAACAGCTGCAACGGTAACCGGGCAAGCCACTGGTTACGCAGCAGCTGTCAAAACAGAAAAAGCTTTTAGGGTAGGAATAATACCCAAGGATTATCCTGGGGTTATCCTGAAAGCAGAGCAGCTCTCCACACTGGAAGATACTCTGGTGGAAGAGCTGTTCCAGAGCAAAGAGAAGGGAATCCACTTCTCAGGTATCCATTTCCGTTGTGGAATGATACTGGTGGACTGTGGGTCACAAGAATCGTCAGACTGGCTTATGAGGTCAGCGCCGAAATTAAACTCTTGGGAAGGACCCGAATTGGTGGCTCGAAGTGAAGACGACATCCCAAAGTCGGTCGCCATAACGGTGTTCTTCCCAAGAAGCCAAGATATGAAACTGGAGAAGACCCTCCAACTTGTCGAGGTTCAGAACTCCAACCTCAGTACTGAGGCTTGGAAGATCCTAAACTCTGAAAAAGAGGGACAGGGAACTATCCTCACGATTGGTATCGATCACCAATCTGGGGAGGCTCTGAAGGTAGGAGAATACGCGCTAAACTTCCGTTTTGGGCGTATCCCTGTCTCGGGGCTGGAAAAAAAAGGAGAATCCCGCGGAGGATACAAAGTACATGGAGATACCCTCCACATCCGGAACCTCTGGAAAGGGGGGACAAGGTGAAAGCTTGACCATGGGTCAGCCCGAGATGACTGGGAATGCGGAGACTGCCTCTGCATCCCGGGAAGCTGGGCAGAGCAGCCTGGGGGTCGAGATCAAGAAACCTGCTCGATTACCGAGGGAGATTCTGCCATGGTGGTCGAGGAGGGTCAGGGAGAGAGAAAGGAGGGGGATGAATAGAGGCTGAGTAACTCGGCCTCTCTCATCCATAATATTTCACCTTCACGTTCACGTTCACGAATGTAGCTCAGAATAACCTGCATCACGCGAAGGGAGCTTCAGCCGTGACTGCAAGGTTGTTCGCTAGACTACAACTGGATATTGAACTGATCCAAGAACCATGGATCAACAGAGAAGGCCAAATCAAAGTTTTGGCATGTAAGGATTCTAAATTGATTTATGATCAATGGCAAGTATCTCCGTGTGCCTGTGTAATCATAAGAAATAACATAAAATATATTTGTGTTTCACAATACGTGTCACGGGACCTTGTTTCAATCATAGTTCACCTCAACATTGGGGGTATCGACCGAGACATCGTCATTGCCTCTGCATACTTCGCTGGAGACGGCTCGATGACACTGCCAGTAGAGGTACAAGAGTTAGTGAGACACTGCGATAGCAGACGGCTGCGAATTATAATTGGTTGTGATGCCAACGCACACAATACCGTGTAGGGAAGCACCAATAACAACGCAAAAGGTGAGTGTTTATTAGAATATCTCTTAGCAAATAACCTTGAGACCGTAAACGTGGGGACAACCCCCACTTTTGTCACGAGAGCAAGAGAAGAGGTCCTGGACGTAACAATTGTTAATGTTGCTGCTAGGAAACATAGGATAGAGGGAAATATCTCCTCGATTCCTACAATCCAGAAATACTGATTGGTCTCTTTACAAGACCAATCTGAAGGACAATTTGGAACACGTCAAAGTGAATGGGGTAAATCCCCCGCACTACGACCTGGAACAGAGAGTCGAACAGATCAGTGAGGCAATAATGGAAGCTTTTCATTCCAGTTGCTCACTCTCAAAAGCTCGTTCAGATAAGAATACTCCTTGGTGGAATGAGAACCTGTCAAACCTCAGATAAGAGGTCCGTCGGCTTTTTAATAGAGCCAAACGTGACGACAATTGGCAGAGGTACACTGAGAAGCTTACTCAGTACAATAAAGAGATTAGGAAGGCCAAAAGGCTTAATTTTCAAGCCTTTTGCACTCACACAGCGGCCAGACTACTAAAGATCATGGCAAATGGGGGAACTAACCCCACAATGTCGCTGAAAAAGCCAGACGGATCATACACGGAAGGTGAAGAGGAACGATCGATTCTTCTTCTTAAAACCCACTTCCCAGGTAGTGAACCAGCAACAAGTACCGAAATAGCAATGAACTACACCAAAAAATACCTAGAAAATAGAGACGGGCAAGGGTAACCTTCATACCAAAAATAGGGAAAAAGATGGGATTGATCCCCGATCTTTTAGACCCATCTGTCCAACATCGTTTCTACTCAAATCGATGGAGAAAGTAGTGGATAACTACATAAGAACAGAGAATCTGGAGAATATACCACTTCATAATTGTCAGCATGCCTACAGAGCGGGTCGATCAACTGAGACGGCTCTGTATCAGCTGACCGAAGTCATCCAGAGAACTCCGAACAACAAAGAAATCGCAATGTGCGCTTTCCTGGATATATCAGGGGCCTTTGACAACACAACTCATGTGTCTGTCAAAGAAGCACTAAAAAGGAGAGGAGTGAATGAAACCATTGTAAAATGGATGTATGAGTTGTTGACAACGAGGTAGCTGAGACACAAGTGGGGAATCAAACCACCTCAGTTAAAGCCACTCGGGGGACAACTCAAGGGGGAATGATATCTCCCCTTCTATGGAGCCTCGTAGTAGATGAGTTGCTCTACAGGCTAACGGAGCTTGGCTTCGAATGTATGGGCTACGCCGATGACATTGTTTTAATAGTCAGAGGCAAGTTCGAGAGCACCTTGTGTGATTTATTACAAAAGGGCCTCAGAATCATGGAGCAATGGTGCTTGTCAGTGGGGCTAAACATTAACCCAAACAAGACCCTAGTAATTCCATTTACCCGGAAAAGAACACTTCCAGCCATGAAACCCATATCCTTAAACGGAGAAATCATAGAATGGAAATCTGAGGTTAAATATATAGGGATAACCCTAGACAGTAAGCTTCTGTGGAATAAACATGTTGAAATAACTGCTAGTAAAGCAATAAGAGCTTTGATGGCGTGCAGAAATCTAGCTGGTAAGAGGTGGGGCTGTAACCCAAAAATACTGGGATGGATGTACGCCATGATTGTGAGACCAGCAATTACGTAAGGGGCAATAGTTTGTCACACAAAAGCAAGTCAGTACAGCACGAGGAAAACCCTCGACAAAGTTCAAAGACTTGCTTGTGTGTGCATTACTGGAGCTATGAGAACGTGTCCAACTATGGCACTTGAGATCATTACAGATCTCACACCTCCACATCTGGTGATAGAAAGATCTGACCAAGAGGCAATTCTCAGAATATCTAAGGAAGTTTCAGGCAATGAGAGTCTTAAAAATCAGGGAGCCTGGTCCTCTCTAACAAAATACATCTCATCAGCGAATCTTCCCAGTGACGAAATGATCAAGAAAGTAAGTATCGAAATGAATTTCACTACGATGCTAAATAAGAGGAGAGACTGGGAAAGGGAATACACAATCCAAACTCTCAAAGAAAACACCATTAAATGGTATACGGATGGTTCAAAAACCACCACTGGAGCAGGCGCTGGAGTATTTGGGCCTGGCACCAGATACTCATTATCGTTAGGCTCCTCCCCGAGTGTCTTTCAGGCAGAAATACTTGCGATTGAGAGATGCGTGGAAATAAGCCTAGAAAGAAAATATCAGAAATGTGACATATCGATCCAATCTGATAATCAAGCAGCTATCAAAGCATTGAGCTCCCATGTCATTAACTCAAAGTTGGCATGGGAGTGCCGAGGAAAACTTGATGAATTAGGCAAGAATAACAGGGTCTCTTTAGTCTGGATTCCTGGCCACTCGGGAATCACGGGAAATGAAGAGGCCAATACACTTGCCAGTAAAGGAGCACAAATGCCCTTTATTGGTCCGGAGCCTTTCTGTGGTGTAGCAAAATGCTCCTACAAGAAAGAGTTTCGGAAGAAAGAGGAAACCGAAAGAGAAGCACTCTGGCGGTGCCTTCCCGGGTTGGAAAATCCCAAAAAGTTCCTGGGGAACTTTGACACTGCTAGATCCAAAAAATATTTGGACCTCAGTAAAAATGAGCTACATCTCCTCACGGGCTTTCTTACAGGACACTGCCGCCCTAGGAAGCACCTAATGAGAATAGGTCTAGCAGAAACTAACGAGTGTAGATTCTGTGGGGAGGAGGATAAAACTCCGGATCACCTAGTTCTGGAATGCCTCGCCATTGCAAGCCAACGCAAGAAATGCTTTGGACAAGGAACTTGTAAAAGTGAGGACCTAACCTCGTTGAAGCCGTCCCAAATACTAGAGTTCATTAGAACCTTGGAACTTGAAGGCGAGCTGTAGTAGTAGCGAGAACAGCTCTGATAGGGGGGCACAATAAACCTTTGGTTTCAGTGCACTGTAACCCCGTTAAAATCTAATCTAATCTATAGCGAGTTCAAGCTAAAATTATATTAACAAAAATTGTACAATTGCCTATATACTATTCATTCACTATTTCTAATATTAAATACCTTATCAGTCCTTATATTGTCCTTTCCTACCAAGTCCTTCTATAGTCCATTCATAGTTTCTCTAATTTTCACAAAAATTCTATTCACATTGTTTCAAAATTTCACTAAAGTCTCTTCATTGATACTTTTTGTTCTTCACGGTATTTTCTTTTATTCACTTTTAAGTTTGTTTATAATTTTTTTATTACTCTTTCTCACTAACACCTCCGACCATATAATATTTAAAATGTTCAAATTTACAATTTTAGCTATTTTCTATCAATTTTTCGGATCATAACCCTTAACATCCATCTCGAAAGATCAAAATTTTCGTCTTCTCTATTCATTGTTTCCAACAAACTTCTCAGTTACTAGTTACCAAGGAAAAAGCTTGTTGAACCAATCACATTTTATTATTTATTCAGAGCAATATTTCAATACAAAATTTTAAAATATAAAGTCTTTTTATATATATTATTGATGTTATATACTTAAACTATTTATAAATTTTATTTTTATCATTGATTAATAATTTTTTTTTTATTGATGCCTCATATTATCTTTTTAAAGAACGCGTCAGCGTGTTTAAATCGAACTTTCAAACACGCGCGTTTTTTAAAGTCCCCATGGTAACAACAACAACATGAGAAACGTAAGTATCAATGACAACTTTTTTTATTAGTTTTTAAATTGTATATTATCATTGGGAACCAATGTCTTATTTGGTTATTTCTGCAAAATGTATTTATACATTCATATATACATTGTTTCCTTTTAAATATAAATAAAGAAACATTTTGATTATTGATCTGACAGGCCGGTAACGTCAACTAAAAATAAATACTATTTGACGTTCACGAAACTTGGCTGGGCATCGAGGATGGACTTCCATTTTTTTGTAGTAATAATATAATAATAATATTTTATGATTCCAAAGTGCACCAATAAAAAAAATAGCGTAAAGTATTCGTGGATAACTGGTCTTTCAAACACTTGCTCTATTTCGAGCACTCGGCTGCGCCGTCGTGCTCGAAAAATCGCGCTTGTTTGAAAGACCTCTTTATCCACTTATACTTTAATATACTATTTTTATTTTGGAATTTTAAATTTCACACCTTTTTTCTCCAAGGTGACAGTTTCTAACCATTTGACATTACAAATCATAATTCTCAACTTAGATGTCATTAAAGTATTTTTTGGGTTATGGAATCTGTCAGATTATAAATCATTGTTATGAGGATTATTTGTTGAAGTATTTTATGTTCTTGGTTGTATGCCCTGGTATATTTACTCAATTTAACCTAATTTATTTCATCTATATTCCAAATACGTTTAAATACATAATAATAATATATCATCATTCCATATTAATATTACAGGTTGGTACATCTTTTATAATATAAATATTTTTCATGCAATAGTATTCAGTCATTATCTCAACCTACAATTGGATTAAATATATTGTTTATTCTTTTTGCTGGATAGTTTATATCATAATATACATTCTTTTCAATATTTTATTTTTATCCACAATTGAATATTTTACGTAAATACATAAATAAACCTTTAGATTCAATTCTTTTCATTACCTAATAACAACATTATTCATTCAAGTATATTCCTGAACTGCTCAACTGCAGAACTATGCTCAGGTAAGACACTGGTGCACATACATGCTGTGCCCGGCGCTGCGGTGCAAGATAAAGAAATTATGATAAAATAGCTTTGCTTCTTAGAAGTATTTATATTCCGACTTGATGAAAACTGCACAATTTATTAGGGGGTCGCACATTTTTTCCACCAGGACCTCTGACTAGCTACGTCACTGGATCGAAGTTCACTGCTCAAGTAGACCCGTACTTGTTATCCCGACTCCTGCTTTTTACTTGCCCCTTAGGTCTCCTTGACCAAGTATCTTTCTTATCATATCTTCTAGGACCTTGATATTTACTGGCCCTGCTTTGTCGATTGTTTTAGAGCTTTCTGCCATTGAATATGCCTCGGTCCATTCAGAAATAAGTCCACCGCTAATTCTTCTAGGATGGTACTGTTTGCCGATCTATGCTAAGCGTAACATTCTACCAATATATGTTTCTAATTCATGCATGGTCTCAGTTCCAAGATGACTCTGATTTCGTAACCGGGCCTTGTAAACTTGCTGTGGGTGGCTATCTCCGTATCTATTTCCTCAAGAAAATAATTTGATAGTTATGCTCTTGATCTTTAGAGACAGCCCTTAAAATGACAACAGTACCCCGCAATTGAATTATCGCAAATAAATTGTCCAAGACGTTTTTCCGTAGATGTTTCATAATACCTGTATTGCTGTATTTTCTTCTTTGATGCATTGACCCCTGTTTACCTACCATATTTTGAAATTGTTTCCTGCTCTCTTCTCGGATGTTTTGTCAAACTTTGTGTTGTCGTTACAAGAGCTGTACCACCCGGATACCATTATACACCAGTATATTTAGAATGAAGACTAGCCATGGAAGATATCCTGCCCATCTTGCCAAGCTGGGTATCATACTGTCATCATCCTGTATCCCCAATGATAATTCTTATGTTGATCTTAAACATATTTTCTTTGGATGCAGCAATTACATTCACAAAACAAGCAGTTTACTGCAGTCACTTGTTAAACCAAACTACTCCCTACCTTTAAACCTCACTCACCCTTTAACCTCAGAAAACCGTCATACTTTAGATCTACTAGTGAATTTCAACAAGGATGTGAACATTAATATTTAGGTAGAATCGTTGAAAAATTATGTGGCTAATGGACTAGCTTCCTAGACATTTTCTTTCACACACTCACAGACACCCTGTCACACACACATTTTATTTATTCACACTTTTGCCGTAAATTTGTTCCGACCGGAGATATTCGCATTTTGGATTATTTCTACTCCCCATATAAACAGGAATTAGAAAAATTACTCCACCTAAAATTAAAAGTTTGAAACCCATCGCTGTAGAGAAAAATATTTGAAATAAAAGTTGTGTAGTTTGGCCCGCTGGGTGATTTTATTTATATACATCTTTATCAAAAATTAACCCCAACCGAAATATTTCGCACTATTTTATTAAATAGTGAAAATTTCAACGCATCATTTTATGGAAAAAAATTTCAAACAAAATATATGCATTAGATTAGATTAGATTTTAACGGGGTTACAATGCACTGAAACCTAAGGTTTATTGTGCCATCCCTATCAAAGCTGTTCTAAGAAATGCCTCTTGGGCAGATCTTTCTATCGCCAGATGTAGAGGTGTGAGATCTGTAATGATCTCAAGTGCCCTAGTTGGACACGTTCTCATAGCTCCAGTAATGCACATACAGGCAAGCCTTTGAACTTTGTCGAGGGTTTTCCTCGTGCTGTACTGACTTGCTTTTGTGTGACAAACTATTGTCCCATACGTAATTGCTGGTCTCACAATCATGGCGTACATCCATTCCAGTATTTTTGGGTTACAGACCCACCTCTTACCAGCTAGATCTCTGCACGCCATCGAAGCTCTTATTGCTTTACTAGCAGTTATTTCAACATTTTTATTCCACAGAAGCTTACTGTTAGGGTTATCCCTATATATTTAACCTCAGATTTCCATTCTATGATTTCCCCGTTTAAGGATATGGGTTTCATGGCTGGAAGTGTTCTTTTCCGGGTAAATGGAATTACTAGGGTCTTGTTTGGGTTAATCTTTAGCCCCACTGACAAGCACCATTGCTCCATGATTCTGAGGCCCTTTTCTAATAAATCACACAAGATGCTCTCGAACTTGCCTCTGACTATTAAAACAATGTCATCGGCGTAGCCCATACATTCGAAGCCAAGCTCCGTTAGCCTGTAGAGCAACTCATCTACTACGAGGCTCCATAGAAGGGGAAATATCACTCCCCCTTGAGGTGTCCCCCGAGTGGCTTTAACTGAGGTGGTTTGATTCCCCACCTGGTTTCATTTACTCCTCACTTTTTTAGTGCTTCTTTGACAGACACATGAGTTGTGTTGTCAAAGGCTCCAGATATATCCAGGAATGCGTACATTGCGATTTCTTTGTTGTTCAGAGTTCTCTGGATGACTTCGGTCAGCTGATACAGAGCCGTCTCACTTGATCGATCCGCTCTGTAAGCATGCTCAGATTTATGAAGTGGTGTATTCTCCATGTTCTCTGTTCTTATGTAGTTATCTACTACTTTCCCCATCGTTTTGAGTAGAAACGATGTTAGACAGATGGGTCTAAAAGATCGGGAATCAGTCCTATCTTTTTTCTCTATTTTTGGTATAAAGGTTACCCTTGCCCTTCTCCATTTTCTAGGTATTAGATCCACCCTAGACTGCTTCTTGTAATATCCAGCGGGTGAGGAAGAATCTCCTCTATCCCTTGCTGCAGGAGTGCTGGAAATACTCCATCCTCTTTATATGGTTGAAAGGTACTTATTGCCCATTCCAACCGTAGGCTGGTAAATATTTTCTTAGCAATGTCCCAATCCTCCTTGCGGGATTTTCTGGTGTGATTCATTGCTATTTCAGTGCTTGTTGCTGGTTCACTACCTGGAAAGTGGGTTCTATGAAGAAGAATCGATCGTTCCTCTTCAGCTTCCGTGTATGATCCGTCTGGCTTTTCAGCGACATTGTGGGGTTAGTTCCCCCATTTGCCATGACCTTTTGTAGTCTGGCCGCTGTGTGAGTGGAAGTGATCTTTTCGCAAAAGGCCTGAAAATTAAGCCTTTTGGCCTTCCTAATTTCTTTATTGTACTGAGTAAACTTCTCAGTGTACCCCTGCCAATTACCTTCACGTTTGGCTCTATTAAAGAGCCGACGGGCCTCTTTTCTGAGGTTTGACAGGCTCTATTTCCACCAAGGAGCATCATTTTCTGAACGAGGTTTTGACAGTGGGCAACTGGAATGAAAAGCTTCCATTATTGCCTCACTGATGTGTTCGACTCTCTGTTCCAGGTCGTAGTGCGGGTGATTTACCCCATTCACTTCGACGTGTTCCAAATTGTCCTTCAGATTGGTCTAGCAAAGAGACCCATTAATATTTCTAGGATTTCGGATTGTAGGAATCGAGGTAGTATCTCCCTCTATCCTAAATTCAATGATCCTATGGTCGGAAAGTGATGGCTCGCTCATCACCCTCCAATCTTTGACATTTTTCCTAGCAGCAACATTAACAACTTTTACGTCCAGGACCGCTTCTCTTGCTCTCGTGACAAAAATGGGGGTTGTCCCCACGTTTAAGGTCTCAAGGGCTAAGAGATATTCTAATACACTCACTGTTTGCGTTGTTGTTAGTGCTTCCCCACACAGTATTGTGTGCGTTGGCATCACAACCAATTATAGTTGGCAGCCGTCTGCCATTGCAGTGTCTCACTAGCTCTTCTACTTCTGCTGGCGGTGTGATCGGCCCGTCTGCATCGAAGTAGGCAGAGGCAATGACGATGTCTCGGTCGATACCCCCAATATATGCATATTGGCCCACTAAATAATTTTATTTATGTACTTTATCCGATAAACATCCCTCAACTTAGATATTAGTATTTTTAATTTTTTTTCACTCACCCTTCGTAGAGGGGTTAATATATTTTTACCAAAAGTTCTCAATTCTTCCTTTTATGCATAAGAATGTATTTGCCAAATTTGGCGGCCATCGGCCCAGCGGTTTGGCCGGAAATGAGCGCATAAACGGACAGACAGACAAACAGAGAGACATCATCGAGATATCACTTGATTAGGAGTCCTGATGCTTCAAAAAGCGTATTTCCGCAAAAAAGGGGGGGGGTCAATTTTGGGGTCCATGCAACGTAAAGCAATGTTGCTGCAATACGCAGAAAACGGAGATGATAGCTTTAGATCATTATTTATCAGTTTTGTAGAGATAACTTCATGAGAAATTGTAAGAAATTAATTGGATGAGACTACTTGTTTTTCTGGAGCAATTAGTAGTCTTGCAGCGTTAATTTTTTCTCCATTTACATTGATTTCCCCGACTTAGGTTATTGCTAGAAACACCCCCTGTTGTTGAGTATTCTAGAATTTTTAGTTCAAAAAACAAAATTTTTGCTCAACTAATAAGCCCAGTTGAAGAAGATAATCTTAAAAATTCTCTCCGCGGATGGCTTTAAATATAATTGATTGTTCTTGTAACAAGCCGATCGCCTGTTACGATTTCTATCGGACTATAGTATTTTAATTTCGTCGTACTAATGTTTCGAAATTAAAAAACTTGTTTCTTTAACAAAATTCGTGTATTTAAACGATATCGTACATTGGAAAAGTCTCTTCCTATCAGTAAAATTCATGAGTTAGTACCTACATCGTTGTGGTTTCACATATTTGCTGGTGAGTTAGATTTTTAAAATATTTTTCCCGATGTTTTTACTGTTTGATTTAAAATTATAATATCGGCTGGCGTTTGATGAATTTTGTATGTTTAATTCTTTTTTATTGTAAAAAAGAAACATTTTATATTCTTTTTGAAGCAAATTTTTAATAATATATTTTCATTATTTTTTTAGCTTTTTTATAATTCCGCATTTTCTGTTTATTTAGGGAACAAAGCGAATATGATAGAACAGACTTCTGTTAGTTTTATTTTAAAAACTAGATTCAGTTTTTTATGTGTTGAAGCATAAGCTTCCTATCTGTTCTATTTATTCCTTCCTTCCCAGAATTTTTCCTTGATTTTTACTCTATTTTCTTTCCTCAGCTCTGCAGCCCCTGGGTAGGCCCTATGAAAATACCACCCATAGAAGACAACAGAAAACCGGCCGGGATGGATTGAAGACCATATCTCCATCGACTAGGACCTAGCTGAGAGCTGAATAATTCCAGAACCTCTCCAAAGATAAGTCCTTTGTCTTATATTCAATTCATGGAAATCTAGAATTGGAGATTTTTATTGTATAACGACGTTCGTATTCGTCTTGTATTTTGGATATGCAGTTAATGTGAATTATCTATTGAGTTATTAATAAATATAATTTGCTGAACATTTGATATATGATTTTCAGCAATTTATATTAACTTGGACCATCGCGTTAAAATATTTTTAGTATTTCGTTTGTTAAGTTAAAGTAAATATAAGGTTTTCCAGCTTTTAACCTTTTAAGTATTTTGTTTAATTTAAGTATCGCTTAAAAAGCTGGTGGCGTCCAATTTAATATCGATTGTTCACCCCATCCCAGTGATTGCTATAAAAATACATTAACTGGAGTCGAATACCACAACCTGAGGAAGAGTCTCAAGCCGGGGGAGAACATATGTTACATTCTTTAGAAATATGGTTATTTGTAGTTTGTAGTATGACTTAATACATTGAAGTACGATTTGGTGATGATTTTACAGTTTTGAAGAAATTGATTAATTCTACACTATTCTCACGTTCCAATTTTATTCATTTTAAGAAGTTAATTACGGGATACTCGAATTATGTCACCGTTTCTCATGGAATATCCAACGTCAGCAGATTCTCATATCATCATATTCATGCAAACTGTTATTTCTGCATTTTGTACCTTATTAGAATTATAAATTTTGTAGATCAGTTCTTTGTCAATCTTTCACTTGTAAACTTAAAAATATCTAATAAAATTAGTTAGTTGTGTAAATAAAGTTTTCAAAAAAAGCAATTTCGAGTATCGATTATATTTCTGGCGCAGTCAGTAGGATATCTAGAATTGTCACGTATCGAACATGTCTAATTTTCGTTTCAATGATTAACTAGATATCGAACCGTTGTAATCTGTGATTGGAGGTGTCGGAAGTGGAGAGGCTCTCTAAAAATCGAGAAACCCATCTATTGAAGACCATCGAAGCCCTTCAAGACGGAAGACGACGAAAGTTGAAACAAGCATCGTTCAACTTTGCAAGGACTACGGAATCTCTACAGAGAAGGTGTTTCGTCCTTATAGTTACGGTCAAGGGAATGCTCAAGTTTGCCTTATTTATCCTGTGAGTAATCAGTAATATAAAATTATTTAATTTGTTCATGCAGTAGATACCTAGCTTATAAAGGTTCAATTATTAATATATGTCTATAGATTAGTTAATTAACGATCTAGAAAATTAGAAAATTAATACTTTAGTGGACCTTCAAGTTTCTAATCAATCCGCACAAAAAATAACGTAAAAATGACTGAATTCAAAGCTGATTACGTACCAGAGTTCGATGGAAACCCCAACGAACTTTACCACTATTTATCTGTCTGCGAATCAATTATTAATACTTTTTATATCAGAGACCAACCCAACCATTTCCAAAACACATATTTAATTAATCCACTAATTTCCAAATTACGTGGAAATGTTAAACTTGTAATTAACATACAAAATGTGACTTCCTGGACATCTCTTAAAGATACACTTTCTCTAAATTTTGCGGACCAAAGAGATGAATTCTGTCTTAATCGCGACCTTGTTATGATGAGACAAGGAAACGGTGAGAGACCCCAACAGTTTTATGACAGAGTGTTAAATATTTTAAACCTTGTTTGTAGTTATATAGATCTGCACGAACAATCATTAGAAAATAAGATACTTAAAAGAGCTTTATACAACAACCTAGCTTTGAAAACATTTTTGTCGGGTCTTAAAGAACCTTTAGGAACCACAATCTGCTGCATAAAATCCAAAAACCTTGAGTGAGGCATTACAATATGTTCTAGAAGAAAATAATATGCTCTACTTTCAAAATCCACAAAATAGAAATTTACCTAGACTACCAATGCCTCGGGCAAGACAACAATTTAAACCAAATTTTAACAATCAGTCTTATTTTAATAATCCTAACAATACGTATAATCGGAACAATTTTAATTCACATACACCGAATAAGAAATCAAAATTTTCCAAATAATTCACAAATTTTTGACCAAAATAGAAATGTTAACGTTTTTAAAGCCGAACCCGGATAAAATTAAAGCAATTAAAGACTACCCTATACCTTGCAATACTAAGCAAATTAAAGGATTCCTAGGACTTAGGCTATTATCGTAGGTTTATACCGAATTTTGCAGAAATCTCCAAACCACTAACAAAATGTCTAAAGAAGGGAGTTAAAATTGTATACGATCATGAGTTTGTAAAATGTTTTGACAACTGTAGAACTCTTTTAATTAACGAGCCAATTTTACAATACCCAGATTTTTCTAAACCATTCAATTTGACAACTGACGCGAGTAATATTGCGATAGGGCAACCAAATATTTTAGGCCTTATCTATTTGGAAAAGTATTTAATATCATCACCGACCATAAACCTCTAAAATGGCTCTTCTCCCTTAAAGACGAAAACACTGAATTCACCCTTTGGAAATTAAAATTATCAGAGTATACTTATAACATTATATATAAAAAAGGAACTTTAAACTCTAACGCTGACGCACTTTCGAGAATAGAAATTCACACTAAAGAAACAGGCACTTTTTGAAAAGAATTAGACGATATACTTTCAAATATCGATCAGCATAACAAACAACCAACAAATCTCTTCAACTATGACCGACCTAACACTTCCCAAAATAATGACCTAATTGACTTTTATACTGACAATTTTCCCCTTCCTGAAAATCTAAAAGATAATAGATACGATATCTTATAATTAGTTCAACCAAACTCAGAACCCGAAAATGACCTACCAATCCAATAACGATGACGAACAAAACCCAACTTTCGAAATTCCAACCATAAATACAGCCGTTAACTATGGCCAAAATCAAATCATAATAAATTCCGTTCTCCACTCTCCAGCTAACCCCAAAATTAAAATTCTTTTTGAAAATAAAAAACGTATTAAAGTACAATTTTCCCAAAACAATTTTGAAAAGGATGTTATCGACTTCATAAAGAATTATATTAATCCACAGACACAATACTACATTTATTTTGAAAACCCTGAAATATTCGAACCCTTTCTAGTAATTTTACAAAAATATTTCAAAAATTCTTCCTTATACTTAAAAAAATGGATGAAAAAATTAATCGATATAACAAACAAAAACGACTTAAAAGAAGTAATTCAATCTTACCACGAAAGTAAAAGCAACCATAGAGGTATCGACGAAACATATCAACGAATTAAAGAAAAGTATTACTGGCCGTTTATGAAAAACGTATATAAATGATTGTGAAGTATGCCAACAAAGTAAATGTGAAAGAAACCCCATTACAATAAAAATGAACCAAACCCTTACTGCTAACAAACCCTTCCAAATAGTATACATAGATACATTCACGATGGAACAGAATAAATTTGTGACAATTATCGACACTTTTTCTAAATATGCCCAGGCATACCACCTGACCTCCTTGTCCAGTACTGAAATAGTTAACAAACTCGTAACCTTCTTTTCCCACCATGGTGTACCCGAACAAGTTTCCAGTGACAATGGCACTGAATTTAAAATTCCGTTATTTCAGAACTCTTAAGACTTCATAAAATAAAAATTCATTACTGCTGTCCGGACCACCCTCAATCACAAGGTTCTATCGCAAGGTTTCATTCAACCATTATCGAACACATTCGGCTATTAAATACGAGAGGTTTCCTTAAAACACCCATCACAGTAAAAATGGTCTATGCAATTCTCGCATATAATAATTCCATACATTCCACTACAAAGCTAAAACCTATTGATGTTATTAATGGCCACCTAAATACTAATGATCCATTCTACCTAGAAATAGATATAATACTCCCAAACCACTATATAAATGATCACAAAGAAAGGTCCAAAATACTTTATTCAAAATTAAATGAAAACTTAATAAAAGACCAGCGAATCGAAAACTTTAATAAAAACCGCGATGACCCCCAAATATTTGAAAAGGATCAAAATGTTTTTATTAAACTACATAAGAGACAAAAACAAGCAAATAACTTTAAAAAATCAACATAAATTAAAAGGTTAAATCGGCAGAAAAAAATAATTACCACTGATGGTCAAAATAAAATTCATATGGATAAACTTAAACGCCCATTAAAAACTACATATGAATTCTAAACCTAAAATAATTTAAAATATTTCAGATCTATGGGAGCCTTAGAACTTTCCTAAAGAAAAATAACCGTGAAAAATATGGAGAACAATTTTGGACTAATCCCTTTAATATTAGGAACCGCAAAAATTAAAGAAAGCAATTTCAAACTCATTCATTATTTTGATCTGAATCCAATCGTTAATGAAGTCAAAAAATTAAATTCCCATTCGAAAGCTCTAAAATATCAAATTTCTAAAAACTTAAATTATTCAAAATTCAAAATAAATTAATCGAAATAATACCGTTGTCTCATATATCAAAAAGGGGACTTATTAATGGTTTAGGATCTATTTTTAAAAGTATAACTGGAAATTTAGACGCAAGTGACGGAGAAAGATAAGAACAAATGATCAAAGAACTTCAAGAAAACCAAAATCAATTAACCAATAATATAAAAATACAAAATTCTTTTTCTATAGCATTAATAAGCAAATTTAATTTCACAATAAATCAAATAAGTCATAACGAAAAACTTTTAGAATCAAAATTAAAACAAATTACATTAATTGTTGAAGGAAGCGTCTCTCGAGAAAATGTAATGTTCATTAAAGATACTATTAATCAAATTATTAACAAGCTGGAAATAATAATCTCAATATTACAAGATATTGAAACATCAATTACATTTTCGAAGCTAGGAGTCATGCATCCAAGTATAATAAAAACAAATAACTTTTATAATGAATTATATCAAGTACAAAAAAGGTTAGAAGATGGTCAGTTACCTATAGAAGTAACTTTGCAAAAGATATCGCTATTTGAAAATTCAAAAAAAATTTACTGTTGAATATTAAATGGTAAAATTGATTATTATCATTTGTCATTAGAAAAGAAGGTCAATTTAAAGCAATTATCCCAAATAAAACATATCTAACAAAAATAACGTTCAATATGCACCCATGAGCAAACCTTGTGTCGGGCTGTATCCGTCAACACTACATCTCCGAGAGTACACCGACCTCCAAGATGTTAAAGATGAAAATCCGTGCGAAGTGGAACTACTAAATATAAAAAACACCTCCACAACATTCAAGAATCCCCATCCCCAAAACGTTTTTCCAACATCTGGACAACACCAACCAATGGATTGCAGTTTTTCCATTTCAAGAAACCATTACACCGACATGTCATTATCAAGCCGAAACCATAACAGTCAAAAATACATACCTGATACAAATACCAAAAGGATGCCTAATAAAAACCCAAGTCACCAAAATCGTAAACCGAAGCGACATCCAAATCTCAAGCCAACCCATCTTGTTTCCTGAACTAGAAGTCAAAGCTATGGAAATACAAAACGTTCCTACCAGGATTCAACTGCAAGACATCAACCTGGATGACCTGAACCAAATCAAAACCAAAATTCCCGAAAACGAACCAGAGTTAAAAATTCAAAAAATACACCGCACTCCCAGCATATGGACAATAATTTATTGTCTATTGGTTATACTAGGAGGATGTATCATTGTTAGAAAACTATCGATCCAATTTAAATCTAAGAAAAAAGAAGATCAACCATTGGACCTGGAATCTATTCAACTTCCTCGCTAACTCTTAGAGTTGAAATTTCGAAGGGAGGAATTATGTCACCGTTTCTCATGGAACCTCCAACGTCAGCAGATTCTCATATTCATGCAAACTGCTATTTCTACATTTTTGACCTTATTAGAATTATATATTTCGTAGCTCAGTTCTTTGTCAATCTTTCACTTGTAAACTTAAAAATATCTAATAAAATTAGTTAGTTGTGTAAATAAAGTTTTTAAAAAAAGCAATTTCGAGCTTCTGGATACTTAAGGTAATTAGAACCTAGTTCGACTGGAAATATTGTTCGTAAATAAACACGTCCGTTTTGTTCAGATGTCAGAATTTTTTAAATAGATTACTTGAATTTCTACCACCCACATTCCCTCTCCTAGCGAATATTGTGATCTCTAAGTGTACATGTATTGTTGTAATAATGGTAGCATAAGTGCTAGGATTATCAATACAATTTTTAATTTACTGTTTCATAAGATAGTAACATAAACATTTTAATTTAATAATTAACTGTTTATTACAAATAATATTGCATGAATAAATGATCAAATTATTGATTTAATTGTCTCACATATGGTTATATAAAAAATATATGTTAATAAAAAATAAAACTATTATATAACTAATATGTTCTTTATTTGGTAACCCTTATGTACAGGTTTCGTATTTTCTTGACTTATGATAAAAAGTCATTTTTTACTGTTGCTAATCTGCCTTTGATTACTTTAACTTTCGCACAAAACTAGAATTTATAAAGGTTATCTCGACTTTATCAAATAGTCACTAATAATTATGCTATAAACAGCACTGAAATTTTACACCTAAGTACTTCCGTCCGATGTCCGATAAATGAGAGATAGACGTATAGAAAAAACTTTGATACAAGTACACCGTTTGAATTTTTTATTATCAAACATTCATCCTCTTAGTTCCGTTCTGACAGGACTTCAGTATAAGTGAAAGACTGGAAGTTACAATAACTACCTGCAAGAATTGTGCTTTTCCGTACGTAAGTGAATTTCGAATCTTACAAATAATATAACAATAACTCTATTATAATAACAAAAATACGTGAATCATGTAGAATATATTTTTATAATAGAAATCTTCCTTTTTCAATAGTTCGAATAATAATGTTGATAAATAAAAAAGAAAAACAACAACGAAATATTATAAATTTTCGTCGGTATATATCATATACTTATATATAACACATTTGAGATTTATTTTGTTACTATTGTCAGTACCCAAATGGTTATGAAACAATACACTAATTTACAAATTTCAATTTTTTCATGTATCCCAGAAGAAA
The DNA here is from genome assembly GCA_963921935.1 of Galeruca laticollis. NCBI lineage: Eukaryota > Metazoa > Arthropoda > Insecta > Coleoptera > Chrysomelidae > Galeruca > Galeruca laticollis. The sequence goes on from OY998180.1 coordinate 174,809,572, forward strand.
TGTATATAAATATGTTTTAATATACCTTCCCAAAAGTATTAATAGAAGAAATGCCTATTCTATCTCGCCACTTTTTTTCTACAATCAAACAATTTTTTAACTATCCAATGGGGTAAAGATTTATTTATTTATTCGATTCAAACAACAAATATCTTGTTTTAATTAAACGTCTAATAAAACAAACGAATTTTGATAGCTTATATGCTAAGTTTGTGGACAGTTTATATTTTCAAAAAAGAGAGACTTATTGTAGAATCACTAAAAAGTGCAAATGATTATTTTGGATTACCTTTTACGAATCAATTTGAAAAGTGGATGCCTCATCATGAGGCAAACTAGGCACGTTCCTAGGAACGCTAGGTTATAAAGGGGCGCACGCAATATTTAGTACTACTAGTATGTACTAGCCTTGTTTATATCGGGTGTTCCGAAAAGATACCGACAAACTTTAAGGGGCGATAGGGGACATCAAAACAAGCATTTTTGTTTACAGAAACATAGTCCGCAAATGAGCCGTTTGGGCTGTGGAGCAAAAAAACTATTTAAATCATATGCAAATAATTTAAGACATTTTTACTCGGTTTTTTTATTTAGTTTCCCACGAGCGGCAAAAACATTTCTTTATCGTAAACAGTTCGAAAATTTCTACCTTGGGATCGTCGTAAAATTTATTATTTGTGATTAGTTGCCATTATAATACGAATTTAGTTGTCTATTAATTTAAAATTTGCATTTAAAATGGAAAATAATTACACATTTGAAGAACTTGCCGATATGCACCTGGCTTACGGTGCAGCTCTGTACAATGGAAGAGAAGCGGCTCGCTTGTATGAAGATAGATATCCGGACCTTAGGCAACCTAATCCTACAACATTTGCTTCTATGCATCGCCATCTTCGAGGGACTGGAACACTAAGACATCATGGTGGAGCTGGTCGCCCAAGAACAGCTCGTACAGTTCAATTTGAAGCAGAAGTTTTACACCGCGTGGAAGAAAGCCAATCTACAAGTGTTCATATGCAATTGGACACCATATATGAGAGCCTCTAGAGAATGACGGTACACCGAGTCCTTCAGGAACAACTTCTCTACCCTTTTCATTTATAATGCGTAACAGCTTTAAATCATGAATATTATCCACACCGATTGGCTTTTAGCCAATGGTTTTTTGGATCACAAAGAATTTTTCATGAATATTATTTTCGGATTAGGCATGTTTTACGCGCGATGGTTATTTTAATAGTAGGAACAGCCACATTTGGCATGATGAAAATCCGCAAGTTGTGGCCCCTAGAAGACATCAACAACAATTTCAACAATTTTCTGTAAACATGTGGGCTGGTATTCTTGGAGAGACATTACTAGTTTACTTGCTGCGTTACCGTTTGAGTGCAGATATTTATTTCCAATTTTTACAAAATATTTTGTCTCTATTATTGCGAAATAGGGCACCTCCATATTTCGGTGTAAACGTGCGCCAGAATTTAGATCAGCGATTTGCCCAACGCTGGATTGGAAGAGGAGGTCCCGTGGCCTGGCCCGCGCGTTCTCTTGATCTCAACTCTCTCGATTTTTTTCTTTGGGGTTATCTGAAAAGTTAGGTCTACGAAACACCTGTTCTTAATGAGGAAGATCTGTTAGCAAGGATAATGGAGAGTTGTACCCATGTAGAGGCTATTCCCGGAATATTCCAAAGGGTTCGCGAGTCAATGACCCGACGGTGCCTTTGCATTGAAGTAAATGCAACATTTTGAACAATTATTGGAAACTATAATTTATTTGTTTATAAAGCAAAATTAATAAGTAAACAGTTATTTAATTACTGCGCAGTATAATAAGTACCAAACAGTTTTTTTGCTTTACTGCCTAAACGGCTCAATAAACAAAAATGCTTTTTTTATGTCCCCTATCACCCCTTAAAGTTTGTCAGTATCTTTTCGGGACACCCTGTATATAACGCGAGCGTAGGGTACTAGTTAAAATGTATACCTATATGGTCGCTAGATGGGCGCCGGTGAGGTTTTCTTGCCTATGGTACTCTCGACATTTAATCAGTCTCAGGTATCAAGTATTTTGTAAAAACTGTAGACTTGTTTTACTCCAGTGGTTATCAGCAGATATCTTCTATTTGGTTCACCAATGTTTTGGAGAGAACCGAATAATCATGAAAATGACTGTTACTTTTATGTCACGAAGACCACGGGCAAATGTCATTAATAACAATTAATTTTTTAGCTAAATGTTGAGATAATTCTATAAATAATTCGAAACAATATTTATCCGACAAAATAAGTGGTTTGGTCTAGGGCAGGGGCGTCAAACTCACTTTTCTAAAGGACCAATTCTAAATGTTAGGGTATGTTAGCGGGCTAGACTAAAAATTAGAAACTAAAACACAAATTAAATCTTCATTTACTTACATTCAATCAGTTTTGATATATAGGTATTAAAAACGCTAAATTAAGTTGGGCTCGATGATCCTGATGATACCCGAGATCTCCTGGTTTTGATTATCTCATTGATGTCAGGGATCATATTTGAGGTACTTATTTTCGGTATAGATTGAAGATGTTGATCATCTATACTAAGCCTGAGCCTTGAGCGATGTTTGTTCTTATTTATTTTCATAACGGAAAACATCTGTTTGCATAAATAGGTACGACCAAATATACAAAACTTAATTTGGCCATTGGGGAAAAAAGTTGAGACACATCGATTCATAATAATGTAATTTATAAAAATGTCAACATAAAAAATTTAATGGGGATAGATCAGGAGATCTAGCTGGTAACTCTAAAAATCCTCGTCGGCCAATCCGTCTATTACGCATTACGGTACCGGACAATTCCCAATGGTACTACCAAGATGGATCTTCACCGCATTACGCACTACATGTACGAGAATAACTAAATAATATTTTTCCCAATAGATAGATTGGCAGATGAGGATTTTTTGAGTGGCCAGCTAGATCAACTGATCTATCCCCATTCGATTTTTTTGTGGGGATACCTTGAGTGAAAAGTTAACAGATCTAATAATATTGATGAACTAAAAGAGATAATTAGGATCGAAAATAATATAATGAATGCTGATACCCTTAATAATGTTTTGCAAGAGTTTCAACATTGCGTTGCATATTGTCAAGAATCAAATGGTTTGCCAATTGAGCATTTAATTTAATATTTACGTAAGTTTATTAAGTCTTGTTTACATTTTAATAAATTACATTATTATGAATGAAATATCTTTTATTTCTCTAGCATACGGTTATGTAACATAAAAAATATGACATCCGTACACAGAAAAATGCGTACTTTTTATGGTATTATCAAAATAGGGCATTCCCATTTAAAAAAAGTGAATAGGACGTCATAACTCGGATAGTGATGACGTCATAAAAAATATGAGTACAAAAAAATGCGCATCTAAAAAATAAAATCGACTAGTCTCAGCTTTGTTTCCTCAATAGCCAAGTCAAGCTGTTAACGAATTTGTCCCAACCCTTACGTGCTCACTGCTTACATACTAGTATAAGCCAGAAACATGCATGTCCGCGGTTACCACTCTGTTTCAGTAGCCCTTTATTTTGCGTGAATTACCCATGAATCTCTTTGTTGTTGTTGTAAATATATATATATATATATATATATATATATATATATAATGGATATTTTTGTGGGGATGTGGCAATAAGACTCCAGAGTAAATTCTTTAAGATATTTATTCCCGAGCTTTCGAATGATTTACTCTGGAGTCTTATTGCCACATCCCCACAAAAATATCCATTACAAATAAGTTGGCAAATATCTTTTTTCAAATTAAATATATATATATATATATATGTATATATATATATATATATATATATATATGTATATATATATATGTATATATATATATATATATATATATGGTTTATTTTATTTCTTGAACCTAATTTAATTATATTTTTCGGAAATAGAAATTAAAAAGTTTTTGTGGCTTTTTATTCACATTTCTGTTTTTAACGTTTCGGACTTTCAGTGTCTTTCATCAGAATATCATTTACACAAAACAAAAGCTTGAAAGTGCATGTCAAATTATATGACGAAACAACGGTTTTGATTAAAAACCATTTAGTACCTATCAAATAAAACACTTTCGCAGTGACGATATAATGTAGAGAATATGCTAATCTATAATTTGGTTTTTGTGTCCAACAGTTATTAATGAAAAAGTATTATCGTAAGATCGACAACTTTAGAGTGTAGGACTGGGAAAACTTACCCCTCTATTTGTAGGACAGTGTGATCATTTATTTTTACTAATATTTACCAAGCTACAGTAAAAAAATCAGCCGGTTATTAATCACTGTTTCTGACCCTAGACCAAACCATTTATTTTGTCGAACAAATGTTGTTCCAAATTATTTAAAGAATGATCGCAACATTTAGCTAAACAATTAATTGTTATTAATGACATTTGCATATCACCAAATCGACATGTCACTAAATCAATTTTACAGTTTAAAGATCTACTTTATCCAATTTGTTTTTGTAATTTGAGTCAAATATACTGAATATAACAATGGAAGTGATGCTAAAGTTAATTTGATTTTCTGTGATCCTAACAATTTCTCTCTTCAAAAAAGCACTCTACGTTTAATTAACAAAGCCGAATCAAAATATCTAATTAGATATACACAATTAATAAGATATAAAGCAGAGATTCTGATCCCAGACACAAAATGTATGCTCTCCAGAAACAGGAGTGAAGTTTTTTTATAATTTCATAAAATAATACATAGGGCTTATTCGTAGACTCTGAACTTTGTTTTATTACATAATGAAAATAAGAAACCGTCTATATCCATAGGACTAGGACACGCAGTTAATTGTAAAGGGGAGCTATGAAGTAATGTGTATTTTAATTAGTTTAATAACATGTGCAAAACAACAATGGAAAGTAATCAGCAGCCCGAAAGGAATCGGTTTCTTATTGATATTGCAAGATGATTACAGATAATATTTTTGTTTCCATTTTCTGTGGGATAGCAGGCCTAGAGAACATCGTTGTGAAAGAAATAACCTGGTACATTTCGTATAAAATGGCAGGGACCCATTTACACAATAAATTGTGACTTATGACATACTTTGTGAAGGCATTGAACAAAAATTGTGAAGCTTTACGGTGGGTAACCACAAAATATTTTACCGAGTATTACAGAAGCTAAACTGAAAGAGGCCCAACAGACATCCTCATTTTTCAACACTTTCTTTTCAGTATAGGGACCGAGAAAGATGACGCTTACGCCATCTGCCGTGAAAAAACACAAACAAAGTGATGTAAACACTATTAGTTTTGTATGGTTTTGTATAATCAGCGTTTTTAAATGTTCATTTTTTTAAACTGATATTAAATGTTTGTGATGTCTTCATCAAAAGTATCTTACTGTATTCATGGCTGTTCAAATATGCCGTATAAAAATACTACGCAGTTGAAATATTATAGTTTCCCCGAAAGTTCATTGAACACTGCGTGGACAACCTTAAAACGTCAAAAATGGATAAATGCAGTAAAAAATCATATGTAATTAAAATGTTCTAATTAAAACATTATATTAACTATTATTTTGTGTATAATCAGTATAATACTACAATTGGCAGAGCTATTAGAAAAGTTCAATTTTTTTTCCACAAATAAAAGTTATTATCGAGAGAATAAAACGTTTTCTGTACGATTTCATTGATTATATAAAATAAAAAGCTTTTTATGTGTTTGCTGACTTTAATATTATATAATAAGTTTAATTAAATACTATTAAGAGAAAGAAAGTAAACATTTGTACAAAACAAATCACTTCAAATTTTTTAATTACATTTCAGAAAACATCGGAAAGATTGGGAACCAAATAAAAATACTAGAATTTGCAGTGCTCATTTTGTCAATAATCAAAAATCAGATAATCCCCTACACCCATCTTACATACCAACAATTTTTCAGGGCAAAGAAAATAAAAAGATCTATTAATTTTTTGCATTTTGTATGTTATTTATTACACTGTTTACATCATAATGTTTTTCTTATTTAACACCAGGGTGCTCTACTTTCGGCAGAAGTGCTGCCTCTATAGTTCGGTCTCGATCCCTATATCAATGGAAAAAGCTCCTCGTAAGTCATTCAAGATTGTTATCGAAGAATTTTTGAGAAATAAAAAAGTTAAACCAATGAAGGTATTTTAGCTGATTTATTGAAAACATTTTAATAGATGGGACATGTCATTGAATATTGTTTGTATTCTCGTTTGAGATATTCATGTAAAATATAAGAAATGTGAGTGGTGAACAAGAGGAACGGTTTCACAAGGAAATAAGGATTTTCGAAAAATATTAGTAAATATTTTGGGATGAAAACATTTCTAGATACTGCCGGCATCTCCTTGTCGGAGGTAGGTTGGAAAATGCTGAAATATACTTCAATCCGAAGCACCCAATCTTGTTACCTTAAAAAAATCATGTAACTTCCCTTATTCTCAAGCAACAGCGAGAAATCATTTACTTTTTTAATGTTTATAGTACGATTTTTTTTCCATTTTAAGAAATGAATATTACTAAAACTATACGTGATAGAGTTTATTTTTTCTGGAAAGATCTTGTCTAAATAAGCAATACTTAACAACCTTCCACTGGTGCATCAAAATTTGCTCCTTTGATTTTCTGGTTCTCGAAATGATATTGGACAGGAAATGTGAATTAAATACCTAAACACTAGTCATAGAGACACTCTTAATAATAATTAAGATTAGCACATTTTTGGCCTTCTTCACATTACATTGATAACTGTGGTCATTTGTACCACCCTTATTTCTTCTCTATCACTTTTTTTACTCAGTATAAGGAGGAAGGGCTCATCTACTTTGTTGTAAAAATAGTCTGTGAAAAGGCTTTAGGTAAAATACATGATAATTTAAGTATTGTTTACTAAGTACATTTTAAACAAGTTTCATTGATGTTGAATTTTATAACATCAAATTGTCATTTCAACCTTATTATTCTATTGACAGTGACATTTTCTTTATTTTCAGCAAGTTTATTACATGCTTTAACAGATACTATTATTATGATGGATGATCCATTGCCGATAGGTAAGTTATTCTAGTTAAATAATTCAGAGATACTATAAATTTAGAAATAAGATGTCTCTGCAGAAAAGCGCAGATTTATCTTTTGATTATATTATAGAACACACATTATAAATCCAGTACTATTAGTTATGTCTTCCGAAAAAACTAGCTTTCAAATGTGACGAAAATATGTCTTGAAATTAAATAAAATGCCAGTTTACTCCCCAACGCTTATTTACCCCGAAAAGTAACAGGATAATGTCTTCCATAAACTATAATAATAAGTAACAAAAATCAAAGCAATATTCTACCTTCCGCACTGTATATTATTTTAGCATACTGTCATTTAGCCAATCCCGTCAGCCCTACCCTCAAGTTCTTAAGCAAATAAGTCATTTAAAATAAAAAGTTCATGTTTCTATTTCATTTGAAGCAAATGTCACGTTCCAGCGTAATCTTATATGGTACTCGGCTGCATACCGTTACTGTTAACAATTACTACAAAATTTCTGATACGGGCCTGATTTACTGTTTACGCTCAACAGGCGTATCGTGGAATTGAGAGTCTTTCCTGTGTGTAGTGTATATTTCGACAAATAAGTTGTGAATGTTTCGTAGTTCTTTTATTTATGTGTTCTAAGGCGCTTTTTAATGATTTTTCGGAAATTGGTAAGTGAAATAAGTCTATTTTTTATTGAAGTTAAACTAAATAATGTTATAAATAATTATATTTTGTGAAAAACAACTGATTTGAACAGATTACATATAAATATTATTTATATTTAAACTAGACATTGACTTGTTGATTTGATAAAATGTGACATTCGGCGGCTTTTGTTTATTTTGCATTAAGTAGTGAGATGTCTTAATTTATTGATTAATTATTATATTTTCGGTTTCTTTGTATTTAGTATATCATTTTCATAAATTTAACAACATTAATGCAGAGGAGGCCACATACCCACATCGTGAAGGTGTTTGCAACCGTGAAAATGAATTTGTGTTGAAATTTGAAAGAGACTTTGATTTTCACATCAGTATAGCACAAAATCATCATAGACTATCATTAGTGATTTAATATTTATCATTTACACCTTTGTACAAATGAAGCAAAAAAATGATACAAGTAAAGGTAAGGGATACTTTATTTTGAAGTAGGTAATATACTTCTGGTATAATATCTATAGTTACATATTTCTAACATTAACCACTAGTATGACGTTTTTGCTATATTTATTATTCGTTTGGTACTGGTATATAGACTTTGGTCATCATTATCTATTTAATTGTATACAGTAAAGTTATTTTACACCGGCGTCGGCAAGACAGTTTTAATTGGTTGACGTGTTTTTATACAGAAAAAATTGTTTTCAAGAATATCGATAAATACCGGATTGGTTATGTTAACTGATGTTAACTATAATGTTTGTCATTTTTGTTTTGGCTTTTAATATTATAGGTACAGACTTTTATATTGTAATAATTAAATATGGGAATTTTTTTCCATTGGAGACGCAACATTTAACGCCGACAAACAGTAGCGCCAAAGCTATCTACGAATTTATAGAATAGGTATGTCCTTCCAAGAAATGGTATCATTCTTACATTTTGGTATTTCATGACATGAAGGGTACGAAAGATACCTAATAAATGGTTCCTTCCGAGTTAATAGTAATAAACAAATTCTTGGGTATGAAGGTGATTCACATTTTTACCTTCGAAAGATTGTGTGTATTAATTTGTGGTTTTGCTAAAATCTTCTGTTACATCTTGTGTACAATTCAGGTGATTGTTATTAAGAATGTAATGTAATAGACAATATTCTTTAATATAATACCATTTAAGGTTTAGATATATAATTAGAAATTTCAACACTTTGCCATTTTAAAATTCTTTTAATATATTTTGAATTATGAAATATTTATATAATTATTTATTGTATTAACAAATCGAATTATCTATTAGTTTTGTTAAATTAATTAACTATCTACCTTTATTCAATGAGAGACTCTTTTTGGTATTTAATATCCTTCTTTGTCTGGTAGAAGTGCTGTGGCTTTTTATAGTGTTTTGAAGAATTCCTACTAATAAAAATATGTTTCACATTCTGTAAATAATTTCTTCATTTACCTAACATTTTTTGCGATAATTTTTTTTATTGTTTACGAATAGATACGTAGATAAATATGGTTAAAAAAATACGCATATCCAATGAGGAAAATCACCCCCGCAGAATTCGCCATCCACTTCATTTTTTAGCGATACTTGAACGCAGCAAAATAGGGGAGCGAGCAATCGATTCATTAAAACATTTTTAGGAATTGGCCTCAGTACTTGCCGCGTATTCTATTTTGTTTTTCCTATCGGTAGAAAACGGGCTTGGTTGAGTTTTTGGCCAAAAATTCATGAGGTGGTGCCAAAACAATCATTTGAATGGGTACTATTGATTCGCAAGATAGAAATTTCGGCGACTATCCCCCTCTCAAATTCAAACGACGATTTGCAGTCACAATTTCCTTGACTCTAGCCACAATTAATTCAAGCGTCTATGGCCGGCTAGAACAATGCAAATCTTCCACCACACATTCAACGCTTTTAAATGCACTAGTCGATTTATCGCATACAAAAGTCCGTTTGTGATGCAAAAAAAAATTGAGATTTTTGTTCTATATTTTTATCCATTCTAAAAATCGCAAAACACACTTGGGATGAACTGACAAAATAGAGCACTGTGAACAAAACATTTCGCGCGCGTGTAGAGGGAAGTTATGCCAACTTAGCAACAAAAAGAATCTTAACAATATCTCTAAGAAGACTATTAAATGATCCCCTGACTGTATGTATTAAAAATAAGTAAAAATATTGGTTGAGAGGGCGAATCCAAGTACTTTGTGACATATAGGTTCCTTTCTCATTTTAATCAACGCAACATTACAGGGTTTGTTTATTACAATATAATTACAAAACAATTATTATTGGTCATAGTAATAAAACGTTAGGCACCAATAAAAACAATTTAGAAGGCTAAAATAATAACTGTCACAAAATGAATCAATGAATTACGAATGACACCTGTTGAAGTTATTAATTAAAAATATAGAATTGATAATGTAGTAGTACTACTAGTATTAGAAAATCGATGAGTAACTGAGAGCTCATGTTATCATTTTCTTCAACAGAAAATGTGAGTTAATTGAATTTGACTCATAGTTAATCGGGTCAGATGTTAACAAACATTATTAGTCAACGAGTCTTCCGTTTTAACACACAAAACTAGATAGATTAGTATTTCTAAATTTTTTATGTAATTTATTAATGAGAGCAATAAATAATGTAAATCATAAAAGTAACGTAATGGACAGGATTATAATAATCCAACGATTTTTGAGAATTTAGAATGAAGCTATTTTACAATAGATTTTGTAACAGATTAGTTACATAAAATCAATCTCGTATCGAAAATCACAAAGCATATGAAATGGCCTTTACAAATTCCTTTTTTTATACCTTCACATATAATAACTTAATTAAAAACCTTGCCAAAATAATTAATCATCTTAAATAGGACATCAAACAGTATCTAAACAAAAAAATTAACCATACATTGGCAACATTCAATATCATCTTGTAGGAAGTATCTTGTAACCAAGATCCGAGGTCGTTTACCAATTTGTACCTAGCGTAGGTCTCATTTTATGCAATGATTTTTGCATTTTCAGAATGTCCGTTTAAGTCAAGAAAAATTTAATAAACTGATTATCATGAATTGTGTATATCATTTATAAGGTGATTGGAATAAAAAATTGGACATATGTGAAAAATAAGAAATAAACTGGAAGATGCACTTGAGGATGCGCACTTCGGTTTTAGGCCAAACCGATGGACCTAAGACGCCATAACAACATTAATGCAGATAGTAGAAACAGCAATAAAAGGAGGCAGAGAAATACACATTTTTTTCATAGTTTAAGAAATCTTTTGATAAAATAATCAGAAACGATATCTGGGAAATATTGCAGATAAGATACTTAATAGAAGGGATCAAAATTCTAAACCAAACAACAGAAAACTACGTAAGAGTAAAACACGAAATCTCGGAAATATTTGAAACAACCAAAGGACTATAACAAGGATGTATCGTTAGGCCCCGTATTGTCTAACAACTTTCAGTTGCGGGTGACTCTTCGGCAGATTAAACGTATTCACTGCTGACACAATTGGAATAGAACTACAGAATGGAAATTGGGACATCATGTACCGGGATCATTTATTGTATTTATACTCCGCGTATACGGATGTAACAACGTAAGATAATCGCAAAATATTTACACTCCGTACAAGTAGTTCCACTGAATTTATCTATATCCCAGCGAATATAATAAACAGTGCGACAAATATTTGGCGAAGGTGCTTAATACTAGTGAACCTTCTGGATGTCGGCGAAGGTGTTTTTTGGTAGTCCCAGTATGGCGATGCTGTCGTTCAGGGTTTTAGGCACGACGCCGGTTGATGACAAAATAATTAGGACTATTTCCACATTTTCGCTGTGCCACATCTGTTTAATCTTAATCCGCATACTTGGCCAGTTTCTCCTGGTGTTTGTTGAAAATGTTGTGGGTGTTCGGTATGGCTACGTCGACGAGAAGTACTGAATTGACTCTTCTATCAACCACCACGATGTCAGGTCTGTTATTCGTCACCTGTCTATCGGTGATAATGAACATATCGTAGTAGAGTTTAAAATTGTCATTTTCGAGCACCTTCTGCGGCTGGTACTTGTAGTACGGTGTATAGGTGTTGAGAAGACTGAACTTTTTGGCCAGTTTCTGGTGAATGTTGCACATTTGATTATGCGGGGGCAGATAGTCAATATTAGCTAACACGCTACACACAGATTTTATATGTTGAATGGTCTCTGATGTTTGCTGACACGTTCTTCATTTGTCCGATCCTTAATCACATTCTTCTTGTAGTTGTTAGTGTTAATAACATGGTCTTGGATAGTCACCATGAAGCCCTCGGGGTTCTGGATAAAAGGTTCCATTAATAAGCCGTTTGTTTGAAGTTGCTTTGTCAATATGCGGCTGATTGACGCCGTGATGATGTCGCCCGAGCAATGCCTTTTATGGCCATTGTTCCAGCTTCTCGGGATCTAATACTAGCTTGAAGTCGGCTTCAGGCAAGGTTCAGAGGTGAGTAATCTTTATCAGCCTTGGATATAATTAGATGTAGACCGGAGGTTTCTGATTTCCTGTAAAAGAATTCACGTAATTTCATTACCTGTCGAGAATGTAGATTAACAAAGTCAATTAACCCTCTTTCTCTTTTCGGGGTAATATTTTTCTAGTAGTGGATGGCTTCGGATGGTGGTTGTTGTTCTTCGTCATCATTGTTCGTGCTAACCTCTGAATGCCTTCTAGCTCTGTTTTCGTCCATATTAAGTTTCTATAAGAGTCTGTTAAAACAGGCGTGGCATAGGTGTTGATTGTCTGAACTAAGCTGCCGACTTCATAAGTGATTTTACTCTTTTTGTGTATTGCTCCTGGATTCTACATTTTGCCTGTTTGTGGTCCAGTAATTTCGCCTCATGAAATCCCAGGTGTTGTAGGTTTCCCCGTTTTCCATTGCATCTACGATATCTCCATTGGGTAGTTGCACATCTCCGTTTATGACAATGCACTTCTCGATGTGTAGGGTCCAGCACTTGGACAATTCAAACTCCATATGGATATCAGTGGAGGATCGATGTGTTATATCGAGAAGGTGATTGATTTGACGCGTATTTGGTGGATAGGGGATTCATTGCAAGGCAGAATCACAACGGGCTCAAGGAGACATCCTGGAATATTCCCCTGTGGATAGCTATTTCGTCAGTACTGATGGAGTTGGGACTGATCTGCAGATGTAGGTTTGTTCGCCATCCTTTTACCGTTATTATAAGGAAGCTTACAATAGTTGGTTGGACTTTGTAGATCTGCAGAACCTCCGCAAGCCAGTAATGAGGTACGCTATCAAACGCTTTCTTGTAATCCACGAAAGCAGTGTATATATTCCCGTGATCTTTCTGTGCTTGTCGAAGTATGATAGAGTCCACAAGTTGTTCTTTGCACCCTTGATGATCTCTTCTACAACATTTCTGCTCATCCGCTAAGATGATATTTTACTCGACGTGTCTGTAAATGCTGTTAGTAATACAAGCCGTATATAAAGTGGGGAGGCACGTAATAGGTATGCACTGTGAGGGGTCATCCATCTTGGAACTCTTTGGGAGCGTATGAGTGGAATCCAGAATTAGAAATGTTGGGATGTATTCTGGATTTCCTTTAGCGTGAAATCATCAAACTGCATTGGCACGAAGTTTAACCGCTTCGCTTCGGCTGCTATCCAGTCGGCGTTTCTCTTGTGTTTTTTTAGGAGTTGACCATAATGAAGATCAATACTTTTCTAACGTCTGTTTCGATGGCATAAGCTGGTTGGTGTTATTATCAGGCGTAGCTCCATGTTTCTGTAAAATATTTTTTATTTTGTATGAAAAATGTTCTGTTGTTTCTTTTTTGTGCACTTGATGTATCTTCATAAACGCTTCGATTTCGCTTTCCACTCCTGCTTAAGCAGATCAATATGCTCACGTAAATATTGTTGATGTTCTGGATTTGAGTGTGAATGCCTGTTTTCTTAAATATTTTTTTGATGTGGTTTCTCTAGCGTTTAGAGGGTTGTGCACAATTCTTATACCCCATTAGGCGTCGCTCATAATAGTATCGATGGAACGCTATAGGCGCCATTGCCACCAGAGTTTTTAGTTGCTGTTAATGGTACGGGTCTTTGTCGTATATATTTGCTGGTTGTGTAGACGGAGTACTGCCACAAAAATAAGTGGCGTCGCCGTAGAAACAACAATAGCCGGTGGAGGAGAGTTAGTGATGCGCTGCGATCGCCGTTATCCGAGGGAATATGTGGCTTTTCAAACAAGACCGACTACCTAAATCATGAGCGGGGCAAGAGGTATGGTGGTACAATGCCCATTCACCCGTTTACTCTGTAAATGATACATCATAATTTTTTTGTATTCTGACCCTACTGCCAGGGGATAGGGAAGATAATGAAATTGAAAAGGTGGCGAAGGGAGGCCAATAGAAATAATAAAGGTGTGATCCTACTTAAAGGCTGGTTGAAGAGACCAGTGAAGCAAAGTAAGGATCGGAGAGTAAAATCTCACTTTAGTCGCCTTTTACGACACGCATGATGATTATTATTATTCATCTCTATTTCTCACATTTGTGGTTTCTTGTAAATAGCAGAATTTGCAGTCAAGTCTACTTTTACTCTATTTATGGTTTAGGAATGTTCTGGTGATATTGCATGTGTGTAGAATGACTGCTTTTTGTATCTGTGTATGGATGTGATGTGGAAGATTTAACTGCGTTAGGTGTGTGATGAAAGTTTTTGGGGTAATTCCTGTAACAGATATTATAAAAGGTATTACAATTACTTGTTTCTGTTTCCATATTCATTCTATTTCTATGGTTAACTGCTGGTATTTATCTCTCTTCTCTATGTATTTATTATTTATGTTATTTATTGTCAGTTGGAACAGCAATATCACTAATGAAGGTGATCCAGCCTTTTTTGATTTGTAGTGTTACATCCGGTCTATTGTGCATTATTGTTTTATCTGTATGAGTGGTTATATCCCAGTATAACTTGTATTCTTCGTTTTCTAATATTGTTTGTGGGGTGTATGTGTAGTATGGTTGTGTTTCTGTGATGAGTGTATGCTGTAGTGCAAGCTGCTGGTGTATGATCTTTGTCGCTGTATTATGTCTGTTAGTATATTCAGTTCCAGCCATCAACTTACATCCTGCCGTAATGTGATCAATTGTATCGGAGAATTGGTGGCATTTTCTGAATTAGTCGTCTGTGATGTTAGCTTCTTTCATTATGTATTTTTTTTAGTTTTTTATAGCGATAACCTGGTCCTGGATCGCTAATGTGAAGCCTTCAGTTTCGGGATACAGTTCACCTGTTTGGAGCCATTTGTACGAGTCTGTCTTGTTATTATTATTACTTATATATTTTTTTCTCTAGCCGTACTCTAGATTTGATGGTACAATACAGTTCTCAACTAGAGATCAACATCATTCACTCTAGCACCTTTCTTATTATGCGGGCAGTTCCCATGAGTGCAATTTGTTGCACCTTATACATGGATGGTTTACCTGGAATCATCTCTAAGTATCTTTTTAGAACTTTCCCGAATGATTCCCAATGCTCCTACAATAACGGGTACGGGTTTTTGTATTCCACATCTAGCTCATCCCGATTTATAGATCTTTATACTTCCTTATTTTTTAATTTTCTTTGTTCACTGTATTGCTATCATCTGGAACAGATACTACGATAAAGACACATGTATTTATATTCTTAGCATATGTTCGGTCTATTTGCCAGTATTGTTCTATCAGTAATTACTGCCATATCCCACATAACATCGATGTTATTGTTAATGAAATTAACTGTCTCGACCCTTACTTCGTGGAATCTGCTCATATTAGTGTTTTAAATGAAACTCACGGTTTCTAGTTAATTCCACAATATAATAAAAGTTATTGAAAATTCTAAAAAATTGACGATTGTTTCGATAATATTGATTTATCGAAACAATTGACAATTTTTTAGAATTTTCAATAACTTTTATTATATTGTGGAATTAACTAGAAACCGTGAGTTTCATTTAACACACTAAGATGTTATTGTTGCTTACGACTTTTTCTGTGACATGATTATAATACTTTTCAGCTACACGCCATGATTATTATTACTATTTTCAAACGTTTTTTGTCCTTATTCTGCACATGATTGTGATATTCACTTATCCCGAGCGACAACTCAATTGGGACTAGGCTCTATAATCACATTTTTTTAAATTTGCGTACTGTACGGCTTGTGTTCAGACATAGATTAGAATAATCTATGGTTCAGAGTTATCGCTCTCTATAAATCAATATTATATGTGTTCTTATGGACGCTCAGCTTGCTGAGACTAACCCCGTAGATTTGTGGCAATGAGACTTGTATAGATGAGAACATTGTTATTATTTGACTCAAACATCCACGAGGAGGACCGTGTTAGCCTTCTTATCCAATTCACTATCGTTAACGTCTTCGCTCACTATACCTTGTCCTGCCATGACCAAAACGGTACGGACACATGCAAAAAAGTATTATTTGTACAGAATTACGAGACGACGCCCACTACATCGTTCCATACATTACCGGGACCGTACCGTGCCATGACCGGTCCGATCCAGTATCTTTGGAGGATATTTTGCAGGCGAAGGAATGCCCCGCGCATTGCATGCAACGTGATAAGACCGTTTTGCGCAGCCAGCCGTACGCTTATATAATATATAATGTATACTAATATATAATATCCACTAATCTCCTTCAGATTTTCGTGTTTTCAAAGTATCACTAATCCAATACCGTCTAATTGAATGTTTCTTTGTTTCTGTTTCTTCTTCCTCGTCTAAAAAACGGCCCACAGACGATGCAATTTGTTGTACAATCGATGGTACAATAGGGTGCACTATAAATCGTACGGATATATCGTAGATAGTTTTTCCCACAGACGTGAAAAGAATTCAAGCGATCGGTTGTACAACAAATCTTGTATATTGTTCACCATGGCACCGAATCTCTTCAAAAAGCCGTTCTCATATTATTAGTTTTCTTTTTTATTAGCTCCTTTATGCTGCTGGGTTAATTTCCTTGATTTTTTCAGAATCATACAGTAACTTGCGTTACGTTCATGTTTATTCGTATGCTCCTTAGATGCAACATTCCCCAAACACAATTGCTCTCTATAAATCTCGATAAACTATCCAAAACTGTTCTCCATTTTAGCAGACAATCTCTTTACACAATATTATATTCGAAATGAAATCGTATCAACAAGTCACCAATTAGATATACACGTTCAAACTTGTTGCATGTCCAACCGAGTTATACGACAGATTTTTAAACATGATAAAGTTTCATACGACTTGACCATGTTGTACGACTGATTGAACGATAACGCCACGCACGTTGTAATTGTCGTTCAAACGGTTGGACCATCGAAAACTGTACAGCTTGTGTACAACAAACTGCATCGTCTGTGGGCCGTTTACCAGAAAGGCAATCATAACTAATTTTCTATTGTTATATTTACTAAGAGCTATTTTCAATCACACAGTCACAGAAATGATAATTTATGTAAATACAATATATTACACTGCGTTGTTTGCAAGTCGTGATTGATGAAACTGGTACAATGGTGTAGGCGTCCGCACGACCTCCACCCGTTGTAATGAGCGAGGGATACCGAATCGGCTCCGATAACGGGCTGGATACGTTCCGCTTACGGTAATGGCACGGTGTGGTGTAGTGAGCGAAGACCTTTAGACGCTATTCTCACTATACTTAACGTCACTGTCACGTAGCCTCACCGGCACCGCCAAGGAAAATATTCTTATATTGCAAGCAATTAACGTAATCCCAGTACCCCGTCACGTCCACTTTAAGTCACTTGCTATGCTTGCAATGTAATAATATTTTCCTTGACGGTGCCGGTGAGGCGACTTGACGGTGACATTACGTATAGTGAGAATCGTGTCTTATTCGTCACCTGTCTATAGGTAATCCGAATTCCAAATTCTACATTTTTGGTGACTACAACCTTCCATCTGCTACATGGGAAATTGAAGATTATTGCTCGTCGGCTACTGCACAACCCACTGCACCGCTGGCAGTATGTGAGGCTATTGAAATTGTATCAAGCATTTGTGCTTTCCACATTCTTTTCCAATGTAATGATGTGGTTAACAGTAGAGGAGTTCCCCTTGATCTCATCTTGTCACCCGTGGAATTAGTGATTTGTGGTGCTGTTGATGTACTAATTTCACCCGATTCTCATCATTCTCCACTAGAAACAACGTTGAATTTGCAATTTGGAAATAACACGACTTCTGATAAAATTGAATATTATCGCGATTTTCGTGATGCTGATTGTCTGGAAACAATAGAATGGGATCACCTCTTTCAAAGCTTAAAACTTTCCGAGATGATTTGTGTGTTCTTAGATATACGATTATAAATTTATTGCGTGAAAAAAGGTAGCTCATAGGATTTATAAAACGGCTAGGACTCGTGAATGTTTTGCAAACTTCAATGAGCTTTGATCTCGATGTAGGCGTCTGTCAAATGAGTGCTATGCTAGGTATGTATGTTTTACTGAGCATTCTATTCGGAATAACCTGAAGGCTTTTTGGAAATTCGTAAGAAGTAAATGTGAAATTAATAATATACCTGACACTAGATAATTCAGTTGCTTCCTGTGGTATTGACATTGCAAATTTATTTGCTGATCATTTTTCATCTGTGTACACTAATCATACTCTTAAGTCATAGTGGTAATCAGATCCAACCTATGTTGTGAATATCAACATACTACATTCCTATTTCCAGAATTTATGAGAGAATTTCAACTTTGAACATTAATAAAGGACCGGGATCAGATGGTATTCCATCCATTTTTCTGAAAGAATTCAGTTTCATTCTTTCTCGACCTCTATATCATATTTTCAATAAATATTTGCGTTTAGGCGTGTTTCCTGACACTTGGAAACTTTCTTATGTTACGCCAATTTATAAATCTGGCAATAAATCTGAAATCAAGAAATACCGCCCCATATCAATTCTTAGTACCATACCTAAAGTATTTGAGAACATAATTGCAGATTATCTTACCTATGATTCTTCGCGTATTTTAAACTCTCAGCAATTTGTTTTTTCCTTAGGCGAGTCGTCTGACCTTAGTTTGTTAACTTATGTTGATTTTATCTCTGAGTCGCTTGAGAGAGGAGAACAGGTGGATTGCGTGTATACTGATTTTGACAGGGTGAACCATGGTCTTCTACTTCAAACGCTTGATCTGCTTGGTGTTGAAGGTTCGGCCTTGCAGTGGCTTCGCAGTTATTTCACCAATAGAGCTCAACAGGTTCGGATAAACCATTTCTATTCCCGCAAATTTTCTGTGACATTAGGTGTTCCCCAGGGTTCACACTTAGGTCCATTACTCTTCAATATCTTTATCAACGACATTGTCACTTGTTTTCGTCGTAGTAATGCACTACTATTTGCGGATGATTTGAAGTGTTTTAAGATTATTAAAAGCCATGAGGATGTTAGAATGTTGTAATCGGATTTGGACAACCTGTCCGAATGATGTACTCTTAACGGCATGGATGTTAATGCTGGAAAGTGTCACGTTATTCGCTTTTGTCGTACCTAACGCTGAACCACTTTCAAATATAACATAAATGGTCAATTGCTCGAATCAGTTAACCAGATAAGAGATTTAGGAGTGGTTCTTGACAGTGTGCACTTACCTTTAACTACCACATCACTACTGTTGTGCAGAAATCCATGAAAATGTTGTGTTTCGTTAAGAGAACCACTCTTGATTTTACTGGTATTATCTCTATCAAACTTTTGTATGTTTCCTTAGTTAGGACTCACCTTGATTACTGCTCTTCTGTATGGTCTCCACATTATTTAGTTTACATTAGGAAACTCGAACATGTTCAGAATAACTTTTTACGCTATATTGCATATAAGCTACATGTCCATCATAACTATGCGGTGTGGCTGTGCAGCAGCTGCGAATCCCCTCTCTTGAGAACCGCAGGAAGCAGAAGGATCTTACGTTACTTTTTAACATCATAAACGGTACATATTACTCATCCTCTAAATAAAATTAGTTTATTTGTTCCATCGCGGACTACGAGGCAGCGTCGAACATTTCACATACCTTTTCACAGATGTAATTATGCATACTACACGTCTCTTCCTAGAACTTTGAGACTCGCAAACTTACTGGGAGACCTTCCACTTTTTAATGCCTCAATTACTAAATTTGAGGGCTTTATTCGGGATTTGAGTGTTCAGTAATTTATATTTTGTCCTCATGATTTTTGTGTATTTTGTTTCAATAACTGTGTTCATTGTAGTGTATATATGTTTAGATTTGTCTGCATTGTGTATTTTGCTCACTTTTGTATTTTATATAATTTAAAAGGGCTTGCCCGAGAATAAATAAATAAATATTAGGCCTATCGTAGTAGATGCTAAAATCGGCATTTTCCAGAATGTCTGAGGCTGTCGTAAGGAATGTCGGTGTTAACAAACTCAAATTTATTAGCCAGCTTCCGATGTATAAAGTTACATAGCTGATTATGTCTTTCAATTTTTCATACTAAGATTCTTAAATAAATGTTTCTAAATCCAGACGCGACAGATTTTTAAAATTATTTTCTCTGGACAACTTTAGTCTGAATAAACTATAATCATTAACAGCTGGGTATAAAAACCAGTGTCAACAAGTGTCATTGTCTCAGACTTTATTAATTCGTCCAGATAATTTTATTGCAGTTCACCATCCAGTAACCCTTGGTTTATTCTATTTTATATAGAAAAAACTGATAACTGATGCTAATTAAAGATAATTGTGTTAGCCATAGATCAGTAAGTAATTTATTAACCAGTATATAATTCCCGAAAATTACTATTTTTATAGTTGATGTGGGTTGATTAAATTAAATAAAAACATCAATAGTGAAAAAATTCCCAGAAAAATAAGGACACGTAAAATAACTTGGAACCCACTAGAATAACATTTACTTTTCATGTAAATAACAGTTCAAAATACTATTAGTTGCCCACATGGTCACTATAAAAATTTAGGGAGTCGTTAAAACCAACAATAAAAGAATAACAATGATTGTGAAATTACTCAACATGTTTAGTTACCCAAGACTATAAATAAATAAATAACTACGAGGAAGGCTGGAATAGTTCTCCAGATAGAAAAAATAACGAAAACATATATAGAAAACAATACAGGTTTATTAAAATAAGCCTCATCCTCCAAGCAATAGTATAGGTAGTATACATACTTCATACATTATAAAGATTGATGCACGTCGTACATTTTTTATCTAGATCTAATTCACGAAAGGATATTTAGGGCCAGTTTCACCACATTCTGGTAAGTGTGGGATAGCTTATTCACAAATTTTGTCTGTCACTTGAAATAAAATAAAAAAGGAGAAAACTTACGTTTAAGCTATCCGAGACTTATCAGAAGCTGGAGAAACTGGCCTTTAATATAATAAATATCCTTTCTTGAATTGGATTTAAAGATATTTTCACCTCTTGATATCACTGACTGACAGATTTCTGATAGACATATATATCTGAACAGACTCTACATTTGAGGTATGCCCAATTCCAAGCTTTTTGACATTTATTTGGTTTCTTCTACTTGATCATAAAATTAACCTGGTTGAAACTGTTGATGTGATGATAGACAGATTTGTTCCCATCCATATTGCCAGATATGTTGTATACACTCTTTTATGTACTGCCTACCAAGAAATATTTCAATTTCCAAGTTTCTTGAAACACAATTTGCAATTTGATACACAACAAGCAATGAAAAATGCTGTCATGCCAGATCATTGTGGCTCTGACAAGGAAATATGAAGAGACGCGTACCAGCTATCAAATTATCGTACCAACTGGCTCCAATCAACTACTATCAGTGGTGGAGCAGTGGGTAAATTTAAGGTTGTTTTTAAATCCGTTTAAAAAATTGTAATATAAAAATAAAATACTAATGATTTTGAAAATATTGGTAAATACTGGTAAATATTTATAAACAGTAATTAATATGCTGCCATAAACAAAAATATCGCATACATTAAAGTAAGAAGAAGTAAGAAGCCACAACTTGATAAGTCAACTTTTTATCAAAATTAAGGTATCAACATCACTGTGTTCGTCTCGTCGAGATCTACAAGATGGTATAACTTGATAATTCGAATTCCTAATAATAACGGTCATAGAAGGGATGCCCAAACCTGATATGTTTAAAGTGGATATTACAGACGAGGTAAAAACTTGATAAGTTGACATAACAATGTATGCCTCTAATTAAATGGTTTTAAAAAAGATGTCGATTTATCTAATTCTTCCACTTTCAAAAACAGCTCATTTTTATAGATTTTAATGAAGACATAACTTGATATGTTGACATATCAAATTGTACCTTCATTAAAAATATCCTCTATTCTGTAATTATATCAATGCGGAATCTGTTATGTGAACATATCAAGTTTTCGCGTCTGAGAAAAGATGACTGCACTACAGTGATGTCACTTGTCAAGCTGTGTTATCAAGTTTTGTCATATTATTCATTATTATCGATTTTAAAATAGGTGCTGTTGTTTAGCAGTTCTGTTGTGAAAAAAGTGTGTTTTATGTACCAACAATGACTTATTCTTGTACTAACTGTAATAAAATTTGTGTAACCATTTTGATAGAAAAAATGTGTGTTTGTGTACTGATTCTTGTGGCATTTCATTAGAAAATGTTCTTGAAGATGAGAAAACTCTATTGGCCTTCATTTAGATTGTTTTCTTTTATAAGCTTCTATTTTATTTTCAAATTTCCCTTTAATGCTCCATTTCCCCATATTAGCAAAACTATTGATAGTTCCAGGTTAAAAACACTGCTACTATTTTCACTTTTTCGCCAACCCGAACTACGATGCGTGAAAAGTATTGGTTAATCCCAAAAAAAGTTGGAATTTTTTATTTATTTTTTGTTATTTTTACGTTTTTCAGTTGCAGAGAAATACTAAAAAAGGGTTTTTAGATCCTGTGTGTATGTCGTCGTCGTCGTCAGCCACTTTCTGTAAAATGTCTTGTTAGCACGATACAGCCCCGTCACCAATTTTATGATTAAGTACTGTTCAGGGAATGAATTCTATTGGTTTTCAGCTCACTAGATCCAGTACAACGGGTGCTATGGTACATAAAGTACCATATTTTTGGTCATCTTTGACTAAATTTATGTTTGTTAGCGCGATACAGCCTCCGGAATGTAATTAGTTCTTCCTAATGATCTCTTTTTCATTCCATTTTTTTGCGATTAAGGAATAGCGATTCGTAATTATTACTACACGAATTTTCTTGATAAGCATTTGCAATTCCCCCGGGAATTGTGATCGGTGGCTATTTGAAAAGATATCTGTAATTAATTTGTTGTTCACGTTGTAGTTTTAACCTAAAAAAAATAGAATAAACCTTCAGTAAATCACTAGAACGTGATATAATTTTTTATAACTGGGGCATCATTAATCGTAAATTGAGGTAAAATGCAACAAATCAATTATATACCATTTAATCCAAACACTATTAAAATATGATTTCGATCACTTTTTCTAAATTAATTTTTAAATTGGCATCTAAAAATGTTGACCTACTTGTAATCGAACTTTTACTGTTTCTTACCTACTACCCACAGCCCACATTTTGAAGTTACACGGGTAAATAAATAGTCAGTGAAATATTAAATATTCCATAATTATTATTATCAATGTCGTACAAATTTTTTTAATGAAAGCTGAGTATTTAGTATAAATTTTTTATATAAAAGTCTCGTTACCATTATTTTATTTATGAAGTTAATTGAAATGTTCAATTCTATTTTTATGTTATGATTAATAATTATATACTAAATTTTTAGACGAGGAATTGAATTCCAGCGATAAAATTTGCTCAGGCCGAAAAACGTTTGTATTTACTTTTCGCTTAATAAAGTATAAAATAGATTTTGTATAAACGATTCTTATATCCTACTATTCTTTTAAATGCATCAAATAATCTATTGTTGGATATATTTTCAACACATTTACATTTTATAAAGATTTTGTATGATTCAGACCAAAATCATGTTCTGCAATATTTGATTTGTCTTTCAGCCCATGGTTTAAATGAGGTGAATGTTTTTTACAATTAGTTTTCACAGACCTCTTAGTTTTTGAACACCGCTCTTTTCAAAAACATTATTTTATCGTTTTGGCTAACCAACAACTGTTTAAGAATGTTGCAAAGTAAGTTTAACCATAACCTTTTGAAAATGATAGTTAATTCTTTTGTATATAAGGCAAGGCAAGGTTTTATCCAATGGTCCCCGCAATCACCCGATATGAGTCCATTAAACTATTTCCTATGGAGTCATTTAAAAAAAACACAATTTTTAAGAATTTAGAGCTGAGATTAACGCAGATATAATTAGCCTCTTTTATACCACAGCACCATAAATGCTAGAAAAAAAATATATGTAACTATTATGTGTACGTTGTGCTTAAAAGAATACAATTGGTTAAAAAACATTTTTATTCGCAATTTTAAAGAAACTAGATGTATGTCTCATTTATGATACAACGGTATATGACGGAAATATTTTATACTAAACTAATTGAAAATTAATTATTTCAAAAACATAACTTATATTTTTATCGATGCATGTCCATGAAACAGTTTCTAGTTTTATTTAAGCATACAAATATTTGACAGTTTCTGCACTGAACTGATGTAAGGGCAGAACATCCCGGTTTATTACACCTCTGACTGTCATCTTTTACATCTGCAAAGTGACCTGATTTCCGATTCAGGAATTGATTTCGTTGGTCCTTTCTTTTTTATTGCTAAATACATTTTTTCAATGTAGCTACTAGAAGATCTACCGCGTTTCAGGAGATTATTATTTCTATTCCATAAAATTTCGGCCACTGATGACTTGAAATTTCTTTTTTGGTATAATTATGTGCTTTACAATTCCGTTTATGAAGTAGCCAACTATTGACAACGGCCATGTCCAGAAAATTAAAAAATAATCGCAAATAATATTTTTTGGATCGAATGTGGATTCTATAGTAGGCCAGTCATCTACTAAATCTACTCCTCCCATGAATGTATTGTATGTAGATACAATATTCGGATAGGTGACAGAAATATAAGTTTTTCTTGGCCTATCAAAACTTTTTACTTCCTTTGTAGGATAAGCAGAAGAATATGTAGACGCCAAATGAACATATTTGTTATCTAACCATATAATGACTCTGAGTTCAACGCCATTTATTGTGGTTTGCTTTTCATCGATAGAACGTATTCCATTTTTTTTCATTTCCTGATCTGATGTGAAAGTAAGACCAGGAAACCTCTTTATTTGAATTGTACCTAAACCAAAGATTCCTACTTGATGCAACTGAAAGACTAATTCTGGAGAAGAAAACCAATTATCAAAAAATACCAGAAGATTTTTATTGTGTGGAACATATTGGACCATTTTCAGGACTACATTGGAGCTGACACCGATGTCAGGAAAACTTGGTTGTGTTCTGATTTTCTTGTATAGATTTCAAAATTGTGAATCAGACCATTGGCGTCACATAAAACATAAATGATGTAACCCCATTTATGAGGCTTTTTAGAGTTATATTGTCGAAGATAAGATATTCCCTTGAAGGGCACAATTTGTTCATCAACACATAAAAATTGTTGCATGGGTATAGCTCTGAAAATTTTCAATAGGGATTCCATCAAAGGCCTTATTTTGAAAAGACGGTCTATGTTATTTTGATCAATTTTTGAATTACCATTCATATGTAAATTCATTTTTATCTGTTGAAACCTATTCCTGCTCATAATATCAGCAACTTGAGCTACCCTGGTTGCTTGTGCCCAGTATATATGAGTTCGTGGTATATGCCTATGAACTGCTCTATTTCTGTTATAGTGATAGATAGTGGTTTTTATGGATTTTTTTGTATTGCGTATAAGTTAGATTGATCTTCAAGATTCTGTATCATATCACTATCAAACACTTCTTCAAAATATGTGATTGGTGTGTCAACAGCTCTATAATCTCCAGGCAATTTGTCGAACCAAACATGTATATCCTTAGGACTATCTTCCTTTTTTATTTTCCTCCAGTCATGACCTTTTTTCTTCTGTTTTTTGTTTGCGTCTCCTTCTAAATTCTGACCAACCTCATCCTCACTTTCTGCACTATGATTGATGGATAAAACAGATTCTGGATAAAAATCGGAATCATCGCCATCACTTTCCAGGCAACTGCCATCGCTGTCAATTCGAGGAACAAGAACTTTAGTTTTCATCCTATTTTTACTCATCTGTAAATAATGTATAACTCATTACATTACCTACGATTGTTATAAATTGGAGACAAAAGCATACAACCGTTATGATCCATTGTATCATATTTGAAATAGGCGGGAAATCAG
Source organism: Galeruca laticollis (assembly GCA_963921935.1). Classification (NCBI taxonomy): domain Eukaryota; kingdom Metazoa; phylum Arthropoda; class Insecta; order Coleoptera; family Chrysomelidae; genus Galeruca; species Galeruca laticollis. Next base: position 174,835,869 of record OY998180.1, read on the forward strand.
CAAAACTCCCTTTATGAACCGTTGTCTCAAATATGATACTAACTGTAAAATAGCTAAAACGTGAAAACAAATTGATGTTTTGTCACTAAAATAGGTTGTATTCAAAGTAAATACATCCAAAAAAAGTCTACTAATATTTATTACAACAAAACTTCTGTGTAATTTTACAAAATATCACTACTGAAAGTCACTCTATATGTTACGGTCTAGCTCCGTCAAATAAAATGTGGTTTTGGCGATATGTGTATTAGATCTGTGTGACTGTTTGTGTTCAGATAATTCGGTAAATATCAGTATAATTTTCTAAAACAGAAATACCATGATTTTTAGGAAATAGCTATTTATTAATAGGTACGTATCAAATATGATACTGTGGTATAAAAGAGGTTAACAGTTAGACATGTTGCAAAATTTCAAAGATCGCAAACGAACAACATTTTACATCATGTGTTCTAAAGTTCCCTATTTGTTACGGGATTAATCTTAGGATATGCATTACCAAGCATTATTCAATTTACGTGAGTTTATTCAATCATATCCATTTTAGTGTATTATTTTAACTTCGGTGAAACTAATGTAAATTAAGAGAAATATTCAGTATTTGAGAAATAAAAAAAGTACATGGTAATTCATTTGCAAAACCATGAGATCGATTATAATACAAAACCTTTACAAATTAATTTTTTTTTAAATTGTGCACATAGTTTCCAAAATAATTGAAGTGTCCGTACTTAAGACTTACTCTACAATAACATACAACGTTTCGGTATTCTTTTAGAAGCACTACCATTGGAGTGTTTAAACAGAAACTTTAGGTCATGTCTTTCTACGCTGCTGATAATTATGTGACCTCTGCAATTATACTTTCGATACCATCAGCTAAATCCATATATCAGATTTCTATTTTATGTAATTACTTACTAATATGAAAATAATTACGTATATTTATATTTGCTCTAAGCATGAAATGGAGGTCGGCGATCTGAAGAAGTGAACTTTGAATGGATTGTTGATCGTGATGATGGATTAATCAAATAAACAATTTATCTATTTCATTTGAACTTAATTTAGTATTAGGTTGGGGTGATTATTTACACAATTTTCGAGATTTAACACTTGCGCTACCAGGTGTAAGTTATAAATTGTCCACCACTTATTATGGATATTACTACCCATAGAAAAATATGTTTCTTGTAAAAGTTATCGCCTAAACCCTATTTTTCAATAATAAATTAAACCTTTTTAGGAGTTATAATAAATGGTAATTAAAATTATTTGATTCTTACTAATAAATAAAAAAAATTGAAAATAAAAATTAAGAATTTTTGAGATATATGTTTATAAATATTATGTTTTATTAAAAGTTTTAACTTTAGATTGAGAAAGCTTTTTTTTAAAAAAAATACACTGCAAATTTAAAACAATTTTTAAAAATACAAATATCGCAAAAATATCTAGTATTTTTTTTTATTCATTGAGATTTGAGTTAAGCGGTTGATTGCGATTCGAGTTTAAGTCAAAGTTTGGGCCATTTTTTGGTATTAACATCGCTGAAAAAATCAAATTTTTTATTTTTGCTTGTTTAAAAAAATGAGTGTCTTTTTTTATGCCGTTTTTTTTACATTACGATTTTAGTCAAATTGAGTTTTTATTTATTTTTACTAGATTTATAAGTTAAATTGAGTCATAAATTATGGGGAAGAGAGGAACTTTTATTTACTTGATTTATGGGGTAAGTCAAATGAGAGAGCGTTGGAAAGAACTTTTCTACTTGATTTATGGGGTAAGTCAAGTGAGAGAGCGTTGGAAAGAACTTTCCCACTTAATTGGGGTAAGTTAAGTAAGAGAGTGTTGGAAAGAACTTTTTCCACTTGATTTATGGGGTGAATCAAGTGAGAGGACGTTGGAAAGGACCTTTTCTATTTGATTTATGGGATAAGTCAAGTAAGAGAGTGTTGGAAAGAACTGTTTCCACTTGATTTATGGGGTAAGTCAAGTGAGAGGACGTTGGAAAAAACTTTTTTTATTTGATTTATGCGGTAAATCAAATGAGAGAGCATTGGAAAGAACTTTTTTACTTGGTTCATGGGGTGAGTCAAGTGAGGGAGTGTTGGAAAGAACTTTTTTGCTTGATTTATGGGGTAAGTCAAGTGAGAGAGCGTTGGAAAGAACTTTTTTACTTGATTTATAGGGTAAGGTCAACTGAGAAAGCGTTGGAAAGAACTTTTTATTTGATTTATGGGGTAAGTTAAGTAAGAGAGTGTTAGAAAGAACATTTTCCACTTGATTTATGGGGTAAGTCAAGTGAGAGGACGTTGGAAAGAACTTTTTTTATTTGATTTATGGGGTAAGGCAAATGAGAGAGCGTTGGAAAGAACTTTTTTACTTGATTTATGAGGTAAGTCAAGTGAGAGAGCGTTGGAAAGACCTTTTCCACTTAATTTATGGGGTAAGTTAAGTGAGAGAGCGTTGGAAAGAACTTTATCCACTTAGTTTATGGGGTAAGTTAAGTGAGAGAGTGTTGGAAAGAATATTTTCTATTTGGTTTATGGGGTAAGTCAAGTGAGAGAGCGTTGGAAAGAACTTTTTTACTTGATTTATGGGGTAAGTCAAGTGGGAGGACGTTGGAAAGAACTTTTTTATTTGATTTATGGGGTAAGTTAAATGAGAGAGCGATGGAAAGAAGTTTTTTGCAAATTCAATTAATACGAAAAATATATATTTTGAATGAGCTTTTTCCTCATTTCAAAAATTTTACCCCTACCTTATGAGTTATTGAGTTATATAACATCGAAATGTTAAATTTGGAAGAGTTAATATGGTATGCTCTGATAATGACAACTTTTGAAATGAAATTATCAAAATGGTTTACAGTGAGAAAACTCCAAATATTTATACAAAATGGATAATAACAAAGATTTATTTAAACAATTAACAAACAAATAAATAATGTCTCTTAGAAATATTCGACATGATCAACATTATTGAAAATTGATAGTAACTTCTTATTGACACTCACATTATTTATTTCATGTCTTTGATTTGAATGCTACTATTTTCATTAAGAGGATCTTTTAGAAAACAAATCTAAGCATGAGTAGATTTCACACAACAAGGGCCGAAACAGTAAATTTCAAATCTAAACTGTTAGGTGGTCAGTTCCATTATCTCCTACCCATTTTAGGAATACATTATTAAAATGGACTTTATCGGGTATAAACATTATGGGAAGATCGTCCCGTTTCCAAATCATATTATCAAGTTCGTCTTCCAGAATATTTTATAAAAGAAATCATCTGGCGCCGTTTTCTTTTATGATTCTATGTTAACACTTGCAACGGTAAAATTTCACAATGTCTGTAGGATAAGGATCAAAATATTTTTATTAATTATTTTTCCAACCATTTAACATAGCATCTTGATAACAAGAGAGTATAAGTCCTGATGTTCTAACTCTTATACAATATTTTTAACCTCAATTATAGTTATGATTTTCCAATCGACTGAGTCCCTCATGGAAAAAAAACTCAAAAACAGAGCTTCAAAAACGAGATCTGTAATTGGATTTGGGAATTACTGCATTATTTATTGATACAGATTTTTCAAGAAAATAATATAAGTAATATTTAAAAAAAACTCTATTTGCCAAAGAATATAAATGAACTTACTTTCGAAAAAAAAAACAGTATATTGAGTAGGTCTTCCTGGCCTGTTCGAACTACACGCTTGTTTTCCACTGAAACTGGTTATTCACATCTCAGTAAATATTTATCAATGTATTTGCTGATGGTATAGACGATTTGGATTTTGGCCAGAACTTAATAAGTGCCATTATCCCAACAGGACTTGAGACTGGCTGAAACAGAATAATGTCAATTATGTACCAAAAGACGATAACTCCGAAATGTCTCTATAGCTCGACCAACAGAAGATTTTTGGTAAATTTTGTGTAGAAATGAAAATTGTTCGAAGGTTTAAAATGAATAGCAGCAGTAAGTAAGAATTTTTATAAAAATTCGTGAATTTGACAGATAAATAAGGCAGGTGAAACAGATGACAACTAACAGCATAATATGCTATTAGTTTTCTAAATTCGTCTTTATGCTGTGGGATGTAAAACTAATCATTCATATTTCAGTTTGAAAAAAATTGAGTTATTTTGGTGATTTTTATTGTCATTTAGGTATATTGCGTTCTTCTAAAAAGTAGCTCCGTGTTTTTCAGTAGAAATATAAGTTTAAAAATTTATGTTGCATTTGAAACAAGTCTAAAAACATTTTCAATAACTAAGAAACTTTTAGATTTTTTGTTAATTTTAATATTCTTTTTTATAGTAGGTAACGTGTATTGATGTATTGATGAATTGGTGTACAGTCATATCTACATTGTAAATATAAAAAAAATAAACGGTTTTAAAGATTAAAACTAACTTTTCCGCATCTGTGGCCCTGAACAATATTCTATCATGAAATTGTTACTTGTATACACTTCGGGGGATGTATCGTGCTAACAAACCAAAATTTTCCAAAAATAACCAAAAATTTAGTATATCTGGATTTATAGGACCCGCTGTACTCGCTCTAGTCAACTGAAAATCAATAGGATACATCTGTGAGACACCTTGAACAATATTCAATCATAAAATTGATCAATCGTATACTCTCTGGAGGCTGTATCGTGCTAACAAACTGAAAATTCTCCAAAAATGACAAAAATTTGGTACTTCAAGTACCATAGCACTCGTTGTACCGGCTTTAGTGAGCTCAATATCAATAGGGTTCATCTTTGAGACGCTCTGAATATTATCCAATCATAAAATTCGTCACTTGTATATACTCCGGAGGCTGTATCGTGCTAACAAACTCCAAAAATGACAAAAATATCGTACTTAAAGTACTGTAGCACCTGTTGTATTGGCTCTGGTGAGCTGAAACTCAATAGGGTTTATCAGTGAGATGTCCTGAATAATATTCAATCATAATATTGGTGACTTATTGCACTCCGGAGGCTGTATCGTGCTAACAAGACATGTAAGGAAAAGTGGCCGACGACAACGACGACGACGACATACACACAGGATTTTTTTTTTCTAAAAACCGTTTTTTCGTGTTGTTGTTGATGGAAAATGTAAAAATAACTCAAAAAAAATTTTCAATATTCCAATTTTTTTTGGGGTAAACCAATACTTTTCTCGCATATTAGATAGGTTGGGCGGAAAAGTAAAATATAATAATCCAATGTCAATTATGAATAATTTAAGAATAAGTATGATAAAAGTGATAGTTTGACTTAAAATAATCCTTAGTAGTAATGTAATCAAGATATTTAGAAACTCGCCTACTAAATGTCGCCATTTAACTTATTGTTATTGAAGTGCCTGAGGATTTTGACCTCGAACTTTTGCAATAGTGAATAATTTTTTTTTTGTTGAAGTAAGATTTTGTTTTCCATACTATAAATTAAAGTATACCAACATGTTTGTAGTATTCTGTATAACATATTACTTTTCCGCCCAACCTTTCTATATGCGAGAAAAGTATTGGTTTACCCCAAAAAAAGTTGAAATTTTGAAATTTTTTTTTGAGTTATTTTTACGTTTTCCATCAACAACAACACGAAAAAACGGTTTTCAGAAAAAAATCCTGTGTGTATGTCGTCGTCGTCGTTGTCGTCGGCCACTTTTCCTTACATGTCTTGTTAGCACGATACAGTCTCCGGAGTGCGATAAGTCAGCAATTTTATGATTGAATATTGTTAAGGACATGTCACAGATGATCCCTATTGATTTTCAGTTCACCAGAGTCAGTACAACGGTTGTTATGGTACTTGAAGTACGACATTTTGTAATTTTTTGAGAAATTTCAGTTTGTTAGCACGATACAGCCTGCGCAGTTCAACAAGTCACGAATTTTATGATTGAATATTTTTCAGGGCTTCTCACTGATGAACCCTATTGATTTTCAGCTCACCAGAGCCAATACAACTAGTGATACAGTACTTTAAGTACGATATTTTTGTCATTTTGAAGAAGTTTCAGTTTGTTAGCACGATACAGCCTCCGGAGTATATACAAGTGACTAATTTTATGATTGGATATTATTCAGAGCGTCTCAAAGATGAACCCTATTGATATTCAACTCAGGAAAGCCAGTACAACGGGTGCTATGGTACTTGAAGTACCAAATTTTCGTCATTTTTGGAGAATTTTCAGTTTGTTAGCACGATACAGCCTCCAGAGAGTATACGATTGATCAATTTTAGGATTGAATATTGTTCAAGGTGTCTCACAGATGTACCTTATTGATTTTTAGTTGACGTGTATACAAGTAACAATTTTATGATAGAATATTGTTCAGGGCCACAGATGCGGAAAAGTTAGTTTTAATCCGTAAAACCGTTTATTTAACCCTGGTTTAGTCTGTTGGGCGTTCACAGACTATTTTAGAACTGATAAATTTGATTTCTGAGCTTTGAGGGTTGTTGAACTGTTACACATAATGACTATGTTCTGTTCATAATAATTACTCTTACTGTTGAATTCCATACATTTTCCAGTTTTCTGGATTTTCGCTTGGGTGTGGAGCAGACCCAAGATTAACAAATTTTTAGATTCTCTAGCTAATACATCTAATGAAAATAAAGAAAACTGCTTATCGACATTAAGTGTTCCGTAGGAAATTAAACATACTTTTATTTCTCTTTTAAACTAATTAACAGCTTGACCTTAATCAAGTAGGTTAATCCGCGTCGTATTAAGGACGCTTCCGTTTTTTCAAACGATAATGAATTTGCACAGGACGTCTCCCACAAATTTGCAACAAACTTCTTTATAAAATATGTTTTTTAACTGACTTTGCATCAAAACTAAATTTACGAAGTGGAAACGTCTACTTATCTCAAAACGGTGAGTATTAGCGATAAACCTATTTTCTAATTTGAAATTTGAAGTGTTGCCATATTTACCATTTGCTATTAGTAACCATGTTTCTCAAATATATCATCCTGTACGTTGTCATTATTTGAATGTTCGCTTTAAGACGAGTTTGATCATATTAAAATTCGAGTCTATTTCATCAAATGTGCTATTATATTACTCCATAATTACATGGATTTATCGATAACTCATTATGTAATAACGGCCTGTACGTATTACGGGCAAAATAATACCGAAATGGCTAAAATAAAATAGATGTATGACTTGTGCACTTTTATTCTACATATATTTATAATCAAAAAATGACACCTCTTTATTGATAATTGATTACAACAAATCCTCTTCTTCTTTTTCTTATAATGTTTGGTACCAACTCAGATAACCAAACTTACTACAAATACCCCCACTCAAAGATTCAGTCTAACAGGGGCCCTTATTTCGCGGCGTGGGCGGCTGTTAGCAATATTACTTTTCCGCCCAACCTATCTAATATGCGAGAAAAGTATTGGTTTACCCCAAAAAAAGTTGGAATTTTGAAAACAAAATTTGAGTTATTTTTACTTTTTCCATCAACAACAATACGAAAAAATGGTTTCTAGAAAAAAAATCCTGTGTGTATGTCGTCGTCGTCGTTGTCGTCGGCCACTTTTTCTTACATGTCTTGTTAGCACGATACAGCCTCCCGAGTGCAATAAGTCATCAATTTTATGATCGAATATTGTTAAGGACATGTCACAGATGAAGCCTATTGATTTTCAGTTCACCAGAGCCAGTACAACGGGTGCTATGGTACTTGAAGTACGACATTTTGTCATTTTTTAAGAAATTTCAGTTTGTTAGCACGATACAACTTCCGGAGTTCAACAAGTCACCAATTTTATTATTGAATATTATTCGGGACATCTCACAGATGAGCCCTATTGATTTTCAGCTCACCACCGCGAATACAACAGGTACTACAGTATTTTAAGTACGATATTTTTGTCATTTTGGAGAAGTTTCAGTTTGTTAGCACGATACAGCCTCCGGAGTATATACAAGTGACCAATTTCATGATTGGATATTATTCAGAGGGTCTCAAAGATTAAGCCTATTGATATTCAGCTCACTAAAGCCAGTACAACGGGTGCTATGGTACTTGAAGTACCAAATTTTTGTCTTTTTAGAAGAATTTTCAGTTTGTTAGCACGATACAGCCTCCAGAGAGTCTACGATTAATCAATTTTATGATTGAATATTGTTCAAGGTGTCTCACAGATGTACCCTATTGATTTTCAGTTGACTAGAGCGAGTACAGCGGGTCCTATAAATCCAGATATACTACATTTTTGGATAAATTTCGGTTTGTTAGCACGATACATTCCCCGAACTGTATACAAGTAACAATTTTATGATAGAATATTGTTCAGGGCCACAGACGCGGAAAAGTTAGTTTTAATCTTTAAAACCGTTTATTTATTTTTCACAAGATTTGTCATTTGCGCGCACTTCATTATCTGGATTTGTCGCATTTTTGTCACAGTCTACATTTATTGTAGGATTGTCATTAGAAACGATATTATTCTAATTTTTTTAACATTTCATTTCTACTGGCATTACAGTAATTTGAATTTTTAATTGGTTGGGATGGCTCATCGATCAATTTGTTAAAATGATCATTTTGACTATTATCAATAGCATCATCCAATTCCGTGCCAGATTCATTTTTGGACCTAACAATTTGATTGACGTGCCGTTTCCAAATAAGATTTTCATCGGTAATTTTACAAAGATAAATTCTGTCTCCTAACACTTCATCTATTATAGCCTTTACCCATTCTTTCTGATTTGGTTGTCTATAATCTCTACACCACACTTCTTCTCCCTCAGCAAATGCATCTTCTCTAGTCCCCTTAAAGTTTTTCCTTACATTATCCTCATTTTGAGATTTATTGTCATTAATAAGGTCAAATCAGTTTCAGATTTTATTTTTGAATACTAAACTAGCTGGGGTAACTCCAGTAGTTATATGAACCGAATTTCTATAGTGAAATAAAAACCTGTTAATAATGGTTTCAAAAGATGCATTCCCATTTGTTTCACATTTTATTATTTTAAATACATTGTTTTTAAAAGTATTTACTATATTTTCAGCAAACCCATTAGATGCTGGGTGATACGGAGGAGAAGAGATATGTTTAACTCGATTAAAATTTAAAAATTTGCAAAATTCATCAGAACAGAATGGACTACCATTAGGTTTGTTCTCACAGGAGTCACAAACAATCAGAAACAGTCAGGATTCTGCGCAATCCATTTCTCTGCGTTCATACATAAGTTTCTGATTGTTTGAAAACAGCTGGACGTTGGACAGTTGGACAGTTGGAAAACCATCAGTCAAACCTGTGTGAACCATCGTCCAGCTGTTTACAAACAATCAGAAATTTATGTAGGTATGAACACGGAGAAATGGATTGCGCAGAATCCTGACTGTTTCTGATTGTTTGTGACTCGTGTGAGAACAAACCTATTATTGGTTACACATGTTTTGGCAAGATCAAATCTAGCAAATCATTCTCGATTGTACTGATAGCTGCAGTACTGTTCATAATGAATATTTCTGGCCATTTCGAAAAATGATCAATAATTAAAAGAATCATTTTTCCTCGTACAGGACCTGCAAAGTCAGCAAGAATTCTTTCATAAAAATAGTTAGATTTAATACTGGTGAATAAAACAGACTTTTTCGGCTCAACCCTACAAGCCATACAAATTTCGCAACTTTGCACAACCTTCTCAATATCTGCATCAAGTGATGGCCACCAGAAATATGCCCTAGAATTCGCTTTCATTTTACTTATTCCTTCATGGGTAGTGTGGAGCTCCCCCAATAATTGATTTCTTAACTTAATTGGGACTATAGTCCGTTTTAAAAAGGCATGGAGTAATAAAAGCTCATTAGGTATGCAAAACCGATACAGGGTTTATAATAAAATATCTCCGAAGTTTATCTAATTTTGTACTAAAATTTCTCATTTGTTACGAATTTCAGGTAGACACACCCCGTAACTCTGTATTCGGTTGGGTCGCCTATTGTATTGAAAGGGTCGCTCTATTGTATTTGAATGAACAAATAAACAATTTAATCGTCAGAGGCGTGCAATCAGGCCAAAAAAAAAAACAAAACAAACAAACAATAAACATAAAATATTATATAAAAAATAGCAAGTTTTTTTGCAGTAGGTATCAACTTTACTACTAATATACCGTTTACAATAGGAGTGGAAAAAAGAAAAATGCAGGAATAAAGTACGAATTAATGTAATATTTATAAAAAAAAAGTCTAACAAATAATAGTAATAACTAACACAAAAACTAGTCTATATATCAGAATCAGACGATTCTGTTGAGCTTCCATTATTAACATTGATTATAAATGGTTCAATCATGTGTTCACTTATATCATCCATTTTCCACATATTAAGTTCTTCTTGTATCACGTGTTCAACACATTTCTTCCAATTTTCTTTGGTTACGTTACCTAACGCGTCTTCCAATAAAACTTTTACGTCACTCATTTTGAATATCGTATTTTTTCTTGAAACTTCCTCTTCCACTTGGGTCCATATTAATTCTATGGGATTGAGTTGACAGTGATAAGGAGGAAGCCTCAGCACCGTTATACCACGCGCTGATGCCATTTGATCTACAACGTATCTACTATACTTGTGTTTATGTGAATTGGCCAGTTGCAAGAGCTCATTTTTCAGCGGGTTATCTGGGCATTCAATATTTTTCGAGGTTAGCCAATCGTGTATATCTTGTTTACGCCATGCAGTTGAAGGTAATTTCTCCACTAACCTGGAGTGATAACTTGCGTTATCCATAACAATGACTGAGCCCGTTGAAATTAGATCTAACATTTGTGAGAAATATTCTTCGAAAACGTCTGCATTCATATCTTCATGATAATCTCCGGTTTGCTTCGACTCAAAGCACAACAATCCACCTTTAACAAAACCTTCGGCACTTCCGATATGAGTAATGATAAGTCGACGTCCTTTTCCTGCTGGTGGATTGAGGCCTGTTGACCACCCATCAAGAGCTGCCTGCCTCCGACTTTTGACATTCGTGTCTTGCCAAAACATTGAGACAGTATGACCTTCATTTCATGTTTCCATTTTTTTTCTGCTTCATTAAATTATAAATTGTTGTTTTTGAAACATCCATCATTGTTGCAGTAATCTCCACAGTTTCATCAACACTTCCTGTCAAATTCATGATTTTTCTTCTAATTTCTTCGTTCTTCAACGAGGAATAGCAATTTAATATCAGATTTTTTTCGTTCAGAGACAATGGGCCAACTTTAGGTCGCTTAGATGGTGATAAATCCTCCATATCTGGTCGAATTTGGTTGGAACACTATATAGTTGGAAGGTGTAGTTAGGTCTTTGTCTCGTGTGATGAGAAGAGAACTTGTATAGATGAACAAAAATAAACACCAGTTAACAATAACGGTAAAAAATAATAACCAATAACAGTAATAATGGGGAAATCAATCAACATAGCAGTTTCTCCAGAGCAGATGAACTGTAAATTGAAAATATTCAACCTTTCCGCTACTTTTATAGTTGAAAAGTTCTAGTAAGTACATTGTATTATGGGGGCATTTTCTTAGAACTGAAAAGACTATATTTCACAATAATAAAACCATTTTTGAGCTACCTGTTTGTCAAGTTTCTTCAATTACCTGCTAATTGGGTGAAATAATCGGCAAATGAGGTTGGTTTGGATATATATATATATATATATATATATATATATATATGTATTTGTATAAAATTGTTATTAACATTTATTTCATTATTTATTGTATGTAGGATTATAACTACCTGGAGCTTAGTGGAGGGACTCGTCTACGCCCTTTTATACATAATAATAAATTTTCTGGAAAATTGATGTCAGTGATATAATCCACAGTTTATTATATTATTGATAATTTGAAATTTCATTTTAAATAATATTGCAAAACGGTTATTTTCGAAAATGAGATAATTTTAGAAGCCTTAACTTTTTTAAAATGAATAAATGTGGTACGCCTATGGTTCCGGCCAAAATGAGTGATTTATTACTCCATGCCTTTTAAAAACGGAGTATACCACCCTGTACCCCCATAAAATAATACCATTGTTAATGTTTAGTTCATGTTTTCTAATTAAAAATGGTTTTAACACATCATTTTCTGTAAAATTTGGAAATCCATTCCTAATAAAGTTGAATACTAATCCTATTATTTTGCCTTTTCTTGTTTCCGATCTTATTTTTAATGCAACAATAGGTACCACGTTTTCCAAAAAATTTAAATAATCGGGATTTTCTTCTTGGTTGCCTTTAATAAGTAAAGGTATCTGCTCTGTTTTCAGACCCTTTTATATATCTAATGGAATAATCGAAACCTAATAGAAAAAGTGACCACCTTTGTAAGCGACCCGACGCCATTTTAGCAAGACCCTTGCGTTCCTCAAACAAACTTTGCAATGATTTATGATCTGTCGTTATCTCAAACTTGCGCCCTGCTAGATACTCGTACAGCCTACTTCAGCCCAAAAAATACTTAACGCCTCTTCACATACCATCGCATAATTTCTTTCAGTATCATTCAAAATTCGAGAGATAAACAGAATTGGTATTTCACTCCGGTCCGGCATAACATGGCTTAGTACAGCTTCTATACCGTACTCACTACTGTCGCACGCTAATCTCAATGGCTTATTTGGATCAAAATGAACCAAAACACGATCAGAAACTATTTCTTTTTTTAATGCTTCGAATGCTTTCTTACAGTTTAAAGACCAGACAAATTTCGTATTGTTTTTAAGCAATTGATACAATGGTTGAAGCTTAACTGCTAAATTAGGTATACATTTTGCATAATACTTTATCAACCCTGTAAAAGCTCTAACCTCGCTTTTATTCATTGGCTCAGGTGCCTTTATTTTTCTCTTCACTTTTTTCTAAATCCTGGGCAGTGATATTATGACCCAAATAATTAATCTTATCCTGAAAAAATTTGCATTTTTTTTATTAAGTCTAAATCCTGCGTTTAGCAATCGTTTTAAAACTTCAACTAAATTTTCCAAATGCTCCCTTTTACCCCCGCCAGTAACAACAACGTCGTCCAAATAGTTAACAGTTCCCTTACAGCCTTGTAATCTTTTTTCTTCAATTTGCTGAAAAATTTGGCAGGCAGGTTTTGTACCATATGGTAAACGTCTCACCCTGTATATTCCAAATGGAGTGCTCCAAGTAAGCAGGTCTGCAGTTTCTGGATCTAGAACCAACTGGTTATAGGCATTGAGAAAATCTAACTTAGTAAATTGCTGACCCCCTTGTAGAGCCTGAAATATTTTCTCAATCCTCGGCAATGGGTGATTAAAATCTTCTAAATACTAATTGATGTTGATCTTATAGTTAGCGCAAACTCTAATATATCTACTTCATTAGACTTTAACACAATTACTAAAGGTGTTCCTCATAGTGAATTTTCCACCTGTTCTATTACTCTCTCCTGCTCAAGCCTAGACAACTCCTTAAGTACTTTATCTCTAAACGCAAACGGTATAGGAGCAGGTTTTTGAAAAATGGGTACCACTTTTCTCTTTAATTTTAGCTCGATCAACTCGTCTCTGTACGTGCCAAGCTCATTTTTAAAAAGTTCTGAGTATATATTTAAAATATCTTTCAATTGATCAGATTTTTCTACGCATTCTCCTTCATTCTCCTCAATGTTTACCCGATTTAAAGAAACTTCATTTTCATTTATATTTAACCCAAACTGAGAGAAAAAATCTCTACCCAACATCAATTTTGTGGCCCGCTCTACTACTAGCAGTTTACAATTAAAAATTTTATTTTCTATTCTAATGCCTACACTGATTTGTCCTTTGGGACTAACAACTGGTCCATGATACATTTTAATTAACATAGTAGCATGTTCTAATTTTACATTACTAATTTTTTTTTCATAAACGGTAAAAGGGATACAGGATAGCCCTGCTCCGGTATCTAATTCCATTGTTAACGGCACAGATTCTATTGAAACATTTACCTCTAAGGGTGCAACATAGCAAATAGACCCAAAATGAAGTGTCTCATTGTTAAAAAGCTCCACAGCATCCATTTCAGGATCTGTAATATCAACGACATGATTGTTGGATGTCTTAAAATTACACACTTAGGCAATATGCCCTTTTTTATTACAATTTTTACACAAATATTTCTTAAATTTACAATTTTTGAAATCATGATTTGGGATATTGCAATAAAAACATAACACTTCTTTATGTAAATTGAAACTTCCTTTATTAACTAGGCGCTTACCATGAACTTCTATTCCTTCTTGCCGATGTTGCATTTTAAATTGTTGACGTTGATTTTTGTACTGTTGAGTTTTAAATTTTTGTACAAAGTTTACTGCTTCTGATCCCCTGGCCTCCCCCATGGCTGCTTCTTTTGCTAATGCAATTTCTAATAAATCTTTTAATTCTTTTTTATTAAGAACCTCTTCGCAAAGTCTGTCCAATATTGGGCCTTGTTTCATCCCCACTACAAATTTCTCTTTTACTCTCAAAATCACACTCGGCTGCTATATTCTTGACCTTAATGTACCAATTATTAATAGATTCTTCAACTTGCCTCAAAGAATCAAAAACTATTCTTCATCTAAAAATTGAAATTCGGGGTTTAAACTGACTGGCTAGCAATTCAATTATTTCATCAAAACTCTTAGCGTTGGGCTTAACTGGTGCATATAAATTTTTTAAAACCTTGTAGATATCTTCACTGAGCAATGTTAATAAAACCGCCACCTTCCTCTCATCCTCTACTAAATTTGCCAACAGGTACTGTTCTAGACGTTCCTCGAACACCTCAAAATCATCTCCTTGTTTGAACACTGACAAGGATGAAATGTTACCTGTATTTACAATTGTTAGCTGTAAGGTTGTTAGTGGACCTGCATTTGTGTCGTCAGCTGGGCCTTGTGCCCCATTTTATCTTTGGCTCAGCATGTTTAACCTCAAAAATACTTTTGAATCTTTTTCTTTGGAAAACACCAATTTCTCTCGTCACCAAATTAAATGTAATAACAGCCTACCGTATTACGGGCAAAATAATACCGAGATGGCTAAAATAAAATAAATGTATGACTTGTGCACTTTTATTCTACATATATCTATAATCAAAAAATGACACCTCTTTATTGATAATTGATTACAAGTCCTCTTCTTCTGTTTATTATAATGTTTGGTACCAACTCAGGTAACCAAAGTTATTACACATTACTTTAGCACTGCAAGATTTGCTGGTTATTTTAGTAATTTCGTCTTTTTAAGTGTTTCCAATAAAAATAATTTTAGGATTAAAACTTGGTGAACGAGATCATTGAATAAATACTATCTCTTCTGCCAGTCCATGTCCCGGGAAAAGCCACATTCAACTAATTCCGATCATTTACAAAATGAACTATAGCTATGTTTTGCTAAAACCATATCTGATTAAAATTGGCTCAAGTTTCTCACTGCAGGTACAATTTCATTTTGAAGCAGCTCACTTGTCACAAATACAAAAAGTAATAGCTGCGTTCGATAGATAATGATGCACTGATATTATGTGGTCATGTAAAATAAATTATTGGTCAGTCAAAGTTATTTTTAAAATCACGTTAACAGTTGTGCGCATGCGCCGGCACCCCCAAACAATATCAGGGTAGTAAGAAATAAAAGTGTCATTTAGATTAAAAATTGACATTTTTACAGTTCTCCTGGCCAAATGTTCCTAGCTATCCTTTCTCTTTTGTGTCGACCAGTCACAGTCTAAAAAGCGTTGTTATGTCTATTCAGAACATCAATTCCAACATTATCTGCATTTATCATTTCCACATCAATCAAATCATTCCTCAAGAAACAAATATTGTGTAAGACACAACAAGCTAATACATGTTTTGGGATGAACTGAAGATCTGTTAGAGGTCAGCAATGTCAAATTCTCCGAAATCTATTTTTCAGGAACCCAAAAGCCTTTTCTATACTGACACGGACAGATGATAGACTGTTAGTGAAATACATATGCTGTTCTGTTAAATGGCTTTATACGAAAGCTGCTAATAAATGTCTGTTGTTCCGAAAGGTACTAATAAATGTCTGTGAATGGTATAAGCACTATCACCAATCAAATGACAATCTTCCGACAAATGAGTGTCTGGATTATTCAAGTAGTCAGACACCTCAGATAATCTTAAGACCCTCTGGTCATGAACAGATCCACAATTTCCAATATAAACGTTGATGAACATCCATGTTTGATCACATAGTGCCTAAAATAATATTTATAAGAAATAGATAATACAAAAGCATTCCTCATGTTGACTGTAATTGAATTGAGCACCTATTAATTAAGCAATTTCCATCTTCAGATGGTTTGGTGATGTCAATATGGCAACCATCTATTGCGCCTATAACTTTTGGAATTGGTGCTTTTCCCTGAATCCATTCCAAATTAGATTGCTGCATCATGCCTGTTGGTAGGACATTTAACACATTTGGGAGCTAGTTTACAAATTTTATATTATTCATTACTCTTCTGATTGTACGGAATCCAGTGGATTTTCCTACATTGAATTTTTCGCATGTAGATCTAAAAATGAAATTATTTTATAAACATAATAAGTTATATTTTTTATTATGTACATAAATAGCTTACTGTCATTTAAGGAAGTTGGAAATATTAAAGAGGTTTATGGAAAGTCCAAGTTAGATTCTAGTGAACTATTATTTGACGAATGGATCCTAGAAAACTATACTTTTATAAACTAGCATACTATTTTCACAAAAATAGAAATATAATGAAGATAATTGAACATAAATATTCAACACGAACTAAGAACGATGGCGGAGGACAAATACCAAATTCTCTCTTGAATTGGTCAACGTAGCCCAGATTATATTGGTCCTGGAGTACCTACATAACTCTCTACCTATCTTAATAAGAAATATAAATTCAAATTTCTTCTTGTACAAATACCGATATAAAAAGTATATTCATTCACCTAATTGCTTGAAAATTTGTTCATAATTCAGTGTATATATTTTTGTAAATTGGTAGGTTGTGTATTTTTTTTGTTTTGCTTTCTTTTAATGCAACATGGCAGGGTATTTAAAGGGACAAAAGTGTGATTTGCCACATACAGATTTGCCTTAGTGGTCATTCTTCTGTTTGTTTATTTACCATGTTCGTATTACTTTTATGTACTTCTATTTCGAAATCTTGAATATTAAATAATTTTATATTACTTGTATACTTTAAGTGAATAAACATTATTATTATGTATTCACCTCTAGAAATCTGGTGTTGCAAAAACCACAATCAAATAGCACTTGATGTTCTAAAGGATTTTGAGATATCTCTGGACCATCTGCATGTCTCATTCCCTCCCATAAACAATGCATCAAATACTGAAATGTATCAGGAAACACCCTGCCAGCAAAATATTCAAGACTGTGTTGCCCGAGTTCTCGTTACTTACCTGTAATGTAGTTTGAAAATATTTGGAGTATAATTACCAATTACATTTTGAATGTAACCTTCTATTCGTGGTATCCTTTCAATTGATCCTTTAATCTGAAGAATAGTAATTAAATTTATGGAATCTTCATTGGAGCTTCACTTGAGCTATCTGATTTTTCTGATGAATCAGAATCGCTATCACTATTTCATCTGATAAGATATGTTTAATTTCCGCCAAAGTTCCTTTCCTTGATCTACTGCCCGAATTGTTCCGAAATGAATTTGCAGTTTAATGTTACTGCCACTGTCAAGCGTTTTGAAATTGTTTGCCAGTAACACGAGCAATATCGGAACTTAGATAAGAATTACAAGTTGCCGCCAAAAAGAAGTAGAGACATGATTTTTTTTTCATTCTCTACACTTGAATGTATATGAAATATTTTATCGTTTATTTCATATTGAAATATTTGAGTGGTTATTAAATTATTTTACATTAAAATCATACATCTATTGATATTTTGAATCTAAGAAACAATAATTATTTACAGAAGTTTAAAATTATTTATTGAACTATTTCAATAATAATTAATATTTTTACATTCCTAAACACTTCTTATATTCTGGTATCTGGTGTCCGTCCGTTTTAAGTTTCAGCGGACGAACGATAATTGCTAGAGCTTAGGTATAAAGAGATTCGGAATCGGCATGATCTAAAACCCTCTCCAATGGAGAAAAAAATTGACCTCTGACGTTGTGTTTTGTTTAAATAAAAGGTGAGATGACATTTTTAGGTTATTTGTCATTGGTTTTGATTTGGTTGTAACACCTACTTCTTCTCCTTCTTAATGCCGTCTTTTCAAATGAATTTAATGACAGTTATTATGACCTCATAATGTTGATAAGAGATGGCGCCAAATAACATTAATTAGGTTCTATTCATAAGGATTTATTTTGACCTCTTCTGACAGCTGTCATTTTTTTTAAAATCTTGACATTGTCATTTTCAGCCATCGAGTAGTTTATTTGAGGTTTATTATAAATACTTAATCTGTGGTTGTATGCTTCATTTGCATTTCGTATTATTTTTGTCGGATACAGAGAGTTTGTTTCATTGTTTTGTTATTGTATTGATTATTAAACAAATTTAGTAATTGAAATGTTCATTAAACTGAATTTACTGTTTAGAAGTCCACGTAAACGCAACACTGTGACGCTTCCCTACCTTTTTACATGTCTATTAATTTTCTAGTCGAATAAGTAATTATTTTTCTAGTCATTTTCTTTTTGTTCTCTGATTCCCATGGCCAACGCTATTTCTCACATAAATTGCTCCGCTGAGGATGACTAATCGGGTAATTCACAATCGTTACTGGTCTATCTGATAAATCTTCCTGGAGCTCTCTCATCGTCCAATGCTTCTTCTGCAGTAGGCTCTAAAGTGTCCAGGAGTGTAACAACTCCTCTTAAACTGTAAATAACATTTTTTTTAAGTAAACAATAGTGGTATGTTTCTAATCATATCTTACTGTAAATAATTATTGTTTCGTTGATTCATCATATCAATAGATGTATGATTTTAGTGTAAAATTATTTAAAAAGCAGTCAAATATTTTAATATGAAATATTGAACATTGACTTATTTAATATTGTTTAAAAACTTAAATATTATACTTTATACAATAAATTAAAAGTAAATTTTTTTAATAACAAGCTTTTATGTAAATGCACTAAAAAGAATAAAATAAAGTTTTCCTTCAAAACTTTTACTTTTACTATTAATTTTTAATGTCATTACATAATTTATATTATATAAAAGCTTTACTTTTATCATCCATTTTCTTCTATAGTTAAAAATAACTATTTTCTTCTCTTTCTTTGAGGGAAGATTTTGGAGTTTGCGCGAGTCGTCCATAAAAGATTTGTTTCAGGTATTTGGTATTATTGTATTGCTTGCTTCATAATGTTCCGTTACGAATGCTTGGCGGAAGCAGAACTTAGAGGTGTTTGTATGAAAGTTATTAGGAAGATTTATTTATTTTAGAGGATTTAGATGATAATAATAGTGTGTTACTTGAAAGAAGTGACGATGAGGGTGGAGTTGAAAGTGAGCAGGAAGAAAGTGGGCTAGCGGGAAGGTTAGTTTAGAAAATAAAAAAATATTCAATCGTTTTTTATATGGAAATATTGAACCATTACAATTGAGTTTGATGTTTAAAATTCAAGTTGTTAGTAAGGCAATCTGAATAAAGTACAGTGCCAATAGATATTTTTTAAACATTTTTCACTCCAGATATCGCTGATTGTCATAAGACAATTAAGAAAAGTGTCTTATGTTACTGTGAAAACTACGATAATAAAATAAAGACATATTTTACAGTTCACTGTGGTTTTAATCCCATCAACCAAGGAAAATATAAAAACAAAGATACAACTATATTATCAATCTCGCTTTCTGGCGAAAAATAATGGTCCAAACAACTTATTATTGTTACAAAATCGCACACTGGTGTAGTCCCTGGATCCGACTCTGTCTAAGCTATGTATGAAAGTTCGATTCGCTTTTCCATCAACACCAGAGAACATGATGGAATGTCTGGGCATCCAGAACTTTATCGATGGCTTACGTGACTCCAATATGCAGAGGACGCTTTGTTTAGTCCATCCCAAAATATTGGTCGATTCATTTACTGCTGCTCTTGAATATGAAGCAGCCACGAAGGCTTCGGAATATAACAAAATCAGGACCATCCAAGAAGAAGGCGACGAGGACAGACTTGACCAGATCGTCAGTTTGATAAAAAATATGATAGACAAGAAGCCGAGAAAGATCAGATGCTGGAATTGTGGCGAGCTAGGGCATGTACGCAGTTCGTGTAAGCGCCCCAGGACACCTGCAAACCAATAAACCAAGAAACACAGGAAAACTAGAACGGGTCGGCTACGAGGGGGCAGCACTGACCCATGATCGTTCCAAAGACCCTCTCATACTGCTAGCTTCTCTCAGATATCACAACGACAGTGTATATATAGATGGCGAAGTGAATGGCAAGAAGTATACTCTGCTGGTAGACTCTGGAGCAACTAGAACCATTATACGACCAGAGATAATAAACTCCAAGAAGAAGATTTTACCAACGAGACTGAGACTGCGGACCGATACAGGGGAGAACGGCAACGTTCACGGGGAGACAAATCCAATTGGGAATTGGCGCAGAAAAGTTCACGCATATGGTAGGGTAGCTGATAATGGACGTAATGAATCTACATGGCTTCCAGTTAGACTTTAAAAACAGAACCATTAAAGTGGGTTGCGAGGAAGGTACACCGGTTATGATGGAGCTAAGGAACCACAGCGAAGAGGTTGGCAAATGAGTACTAATTGGAAAAGGGTTGGTTACGTCGGCGAAGGAGATCCCAGTGCGTGTGATAAACGTGAAGGATTACCCAATTACCATCAAGAAAGAAACCAGGATTGGATCCTGCGTACCAGCGACGTCTATAGTTCGCCCAACAACGGCAACTGACAATTCCAATGCCAGATTCGAACATGTGTTATCAGTTACTGGTCAATCCTTGAATCGAGCTGAGAAAAGGATAATGAGACAATTTCTCTTGCAGTATCGAGATCTATTTGTACCAAAAGGAGGGAAGACTGGTAGCTCATCAGCCGTCAAACACAAAATCGATACTGGTAATTCCAAACCAATTAGGCAATCAGCTCGAAGACTACCACGAACCAAGAGAGAGGAAGCTGAAAGAATAATTCGAGAGATGTCAGAAGAATAAGTAATAGAACCATCTACTAGTCCATGGCTGTCTCCAGTAGTGCTCGTCAAGAAAAAGGATGGAACTACGAGATTCTGCGTCGACTATCGCCAGCTAAACAACGTGACGAAGAAAGACAGCTATGCTCTGCCTCGAATCGAATACGCTAGATACTTTGGCCGGTTTTCAATCTTGGACCTGAAGTCTGGTTATTGGCAAGTAGAAATGGCTGCTTTTACCACCGGATCTGGATTAGGGCATTTCAACGCCATGCCATTCGGGTTCTGTAATGCGCCCGTGACATTTGAAATACTCATAAAAAATGTCTTGAGAGGGTTGTATTGGACGACATCGTAGTACTGGGAAAGACATTTGACGAACCCCTGAAGAAATTGGAAGATGTATTCAAACGACTCCAAGCTGCCCAGTTCATGTTAAACCCGAAGAAATATCAGCTATTCCGAAACCGAGTCAACTATCTAGGTCATATAGTGAGCAATGGAGGAGTGGTTGTGGATCCAGAAAAACTTGCTTGCCGCAACCAAGCGACAAACACCAAAACCGACTAGCGCCATTCGAAGGAGACCATGACAATGAGGAAGGAGGGAACAATATACAACAAGAGTCTGACCCAGCCTTCAAAGGATTTATGGGCGCATACGGATGTATCGGGAAAGCTAGCTAGGGATTCACTACAGAACAAAGACAGGATTTGTTCACGCTCCCGGAAGAGTATTCACTGACACATAACATCTCCGCCAGTAACAAACACGCACGAGGGTTGGCAACCGTCTATCGAAAGATGTTTGGACAATTAGAAAAACTTGAAGATCAGGTGCCAGCCCCTGG
Source organism: Galeruca laticollis (assembly GCA_963921935.1). NCBI lineage: Eukaryota > Metazoa > Arthropoda > Insecta > Coleoptera > Chrysomelidae > Galeruca > Galeruca laticollis. Next base: position 174,857,959 of record OY998180.1, read on the forward strand.
CAAGACACTGAGACTCCAAACACAATTCGCGGTACGTCTTCTACCTGGTAACTAGAAACGAATTTCCAGATCGATCCACCTACCGGGATGTGTGGGAAGCCTTCGAGATCTTGCTGGAATCCCACGTGGAGAAAATAGCAATACCCAGGATAGAGAGCAACCAGTTGGATTGACGAGTCGTCAAGAACATGATAAAGGTGATCTTCCAAGATACCGGTGTCCACATATATTAATTTGCAGCTATACCCCTTGTTATCGGTACCCGCTGAAGACGCTGCCCTGTTATTTCCATACGACCGGAAAGTGCAGACATGAGTCCAGTTGCCGATTTAAACTTCCAGTTACAAGAGGAACTTCCTTTTAAGGAGGGTGTAATGTTACGCAATCGCACACTGGTGTAGTACCTGAATCCGACTCTGCTAAGCTATGTATGAAAGTTAAAAGTTTGGCGAATGCGCAGGGATTTCTTCGGACTGTTTACCATTATTATTTGTGACTGGTCTTATCTGCAAACTTCCAGGAAGGTCGATTGTTTTTGGGAGCCGCAGCCGAGAAGTTTCCAGAATAAAAGGCACTTAATACATAAGAGAGACTACCTACCAACGGAGTGTATAATTTGCTCTCGTGAGATAAACAGTGTACAAGTAAATAGTAAAGTATTTATATAGTCTAAGTGAATAAACAGTAGTGAAGTGTTTATATAAATTAGTGTAAGTGAATATACTATGTATTTAATATAAATTGCTGAATAGTTTAGGGAATAAATAAATTAAGTGAGAAGACATACTGTATGTATGAATTTATTCCACCCGTCGTAATAGAAACTTTTAAATAAATATTATAGACGCAGCGACTCCACCAAGAAACTGCCGCAATGCAAATGCAACTTGGTTGAGAACGAATGGGAGCAGAGCAGAGATTTGGAGCATGCTGCACTTAAGCCCTATTATGATCTAAGCCCCAAAATCAATGTTAGGTAAACATTTTCAAATTAAAAAGATAAACTTCAAAATTATAGACGCAAGCGCATTATTATCTGTCCCTACAGAAAAAGGTAATGGATATCAATTGTTTGCAATAAGAATAAAGACGGGACCATATGCTTATACATGTCAATATATATGATCTTTGAAGTGAGGTGATAAAATTCTTGTTAGATTCTGAAATAGTTTGATGCTTGATAAAAATTTTACTATCACTGACCAATTAATCATGCCAATTGAAGTTTTATGACCATATTCGTACCTTTTAGATGTTATAATTGGTCAATTGAAATTCAACACATGAGGTGCTAAGATCGCTGAGCAACGGAAAGGGCGTTTATGTTTTTTTAATGATTTGATTACTCTCGAAACTCACGATAATATCGTACTGTTATTTGAAGGGTGCGTGCTGCGAATTTGTTAAAGGATTTTACGTCTCTCTTTTCAGTATCTAATTGTATTCTTTGAATGGTTAACATTTTCGGATCTGGGTTATCGAAATTATTAGAATGTATCATTGATTCTGAATGTTCTTTATATTAAATTCTTTTGTGCGTTGAATTGAAATTTAAATCAGTTACATGTATATTGGAGAATTTAATTTGTAGAGGCTTTCCTTTTGAACTTACATCGTGATTTCCAAAATCATGAACATTTTATTAACGTGACTGGTGTGGAATAATACTCATTATCTTGATTGTCCTATATCACAAGGTACTGTTCTTGGGCCTCTTCTATTCTGTTTACCTACAATACTTCTGGTTTAGAGTTAAAAGGAGAGTTTTGCTCAATTCTCAATTCAAACTGGAGTTCACTTTAAACAAAGAAGCTGTAGATTTTAAAACAATGATAATATGGTTTCAAAAAATTATTTATTATATATATCTATCTATCCATACCTCTTCTTAAATTTACTGTTTTGATCCTTACTGTGTGGAATCTACTCATCTTACCGTTATAAATGAAACTAACTGTTTCTTAATAATTCCACAATATTATGAAAAAATGATAAAAATTCTAAAAAATCGACACTAGTTTAGATATCATGAAATATCATCGTCACAATGATAGAAGTTACATTTCATTTAATGCCTACCTGATGTTTAATAATTATTTTTGGTTAGACCAAGAAGTGACCTACCTTGTTATTGACTTAATATATGTTATAGAAAAAAAAGAAGGTATGATTTTACAAATATTAAAGCGTAGATATTATTAGCCCCATGGGGCTTGTTGCTAAATAATCTTTGAGATATTATTAGAAAAATTACCAGCATATGTAATGGTTTTGTAATTTTGTATGTCTTTAGTTTGTTTAGGAAATATTAGTTGTAATGCCATTTTTTTCTCTTTTTTATTAAGTAATTTATTTATTATATGCAATGGATAACCTTTGGATGTAGCTATATGTTTAATTGTATTAATTTTTCTATCAAAATTATATTTGTTCATAGGAACTGAAAATGCTCTATGTATCATTGAAGTATATGCTGCTAATTTATTTGACATGGGATGATTGAAATTATATGCTATAGTCAGTGTGTGTTGGTTTTCTGTAAATTGAATAATCAAGTACATTATTAACTCTTTGAATTTTCAAATCAAAGAATTGATTGATTTTCTACTACCTCTAATGTAAATTTAATGTTTGGGTGTAAATTATAATATGATTGAAAAATGCATCTAAATGTCGTTCAATACCTACAAAACAAGCTAATATGTCATTTACCTATCTATACCAAAATAAGATATTCAAAGATTATTCTTTGTAAACTGTCCATAAAAATGTTTGCCAAACTTGGTGATATTCGGCTTTCCATTGGTAAACTTTCATTTTGAATATATACCTTATTGTTGAATTTCACTGTATAGATGAAAAATCAGAGAAAGTGTCAACACAATGAAGCACGCGAAATTTAAGAAACAAGAACAAAAACTAAAAAAAAACTTGAATACATGCAACATAATTCAATACTCTAAACATCATGAAACTGTAAGTACTTACATAATAACACACTTTGCACCACGATTTGAAAACTATTCAGATACAAACTTTACAAATGGTGAAATAGAATTTTTAAATAAAGGCTTAAAGTACAGTATACCACCAAAATTTGCGAACAATAATAAACAAATATTATCGGCAGAATCAGAAAGATCCTTATAATCGTCAAATAATTTTCTTTATGAGAAATTACAAATTGCGAATTTAATCAAAAATATTAAGCCCTCCAAGGTTAAACTCAAACAAAAAATGAAATTTCAGCTTTAAACTAATAAAAAATAAAACAAAAAATTAGAATCTCATAATTACAAAATCTGACAAAGGTAATACAGTTGTCAATTATAAATCCAAAGTAAACAACTTTATACAATCTAGTGATGTCCAAATCCTACGAGCAGACCCAACAAAAAAGTTTTCTAATAATGTAATAGAGATTCTTAATAGTTCCTATTATCTTTTAAACGATTATGAAAAGAAATGCATCATAAACAAAAATCCTTAATCTCTACAATTATTCGGAACCGTTAAATTACATAAATCGAAACCTATTAGACCTGAAATTTCTTATGTTAATACTCATAATAATAAATTCGTTAAAAACCTAATCACTATACTTAATATCTACGGATATATATATATATATATATATATATATATATATATATATCTAAATACTCAATTAAAAATTTCAATACAACTAATCAAACAATTAAAAACATACAACTAACAAGATAAATATAAACTCATTTCATTTGACGTTACCAATACGTTCTCTATAATTCCTCCAAAAGAATGCATAACATTACTAGAAGATAAAAATATCAATCCCGTAATAATATCAGAAATACTTAATTTGTTTGATGTATGTATTAATCAGAATTATTTCACTTTTGACAATAACATATATATTCAAAAAGAAGGTTTACAAATGGGAAGCCCTGTGTCACCAATTTTGGCAAACAGTTTAATGGACAGTTTATAAAGAAATTTTTTTGAATGTAACATTTAAAAATATATCTTAATTTGGTTAGATATGTAGATGACATATTAGCTGGTTTTGTAGGTAGTGAACGACAATTAGACGTATTTTTCAATTATATTAATAATTTACACCCAAAAATTAAATTTACATTAGAAATCGGAGAAAATTAATTACTCAATCAATTTTCTTGATTTACAAATTTAAATAGTCTAGGATATGGTGCGTCAAAAAATACATGAACACTAACTTTCTGCCGCGTGGTAAATAAGCTCCAGAGTCGATGTGGAGAATTTTCTCTCATAAGAAAATATATATATATATATATATATATATATATATATATATATATATATATATATAAACTGGTGAATATTGGGGAATTGCAGCAAAAGAAACGGAATAAAGTGTACTCTTAACGGAAAATTTCCAAGCTTTCGAGGATGCTTATCCTCATCATCAGGGAGACTAAAATGTAAAAACAACAGTTAAAATATGTAAACGTTAAAAGGATACAATAAGAAAGGAATTCACACCACGTGTGTACTTACCTCCGAGTTGAGGTTAGATTCCATTATGTCATATTGATTTGAACTACGGATAATTGAAATATGAACTAAATAAGAACTCGGAGGTAAGTACACACGTGGTGTGAATCCCTTTCTTATTGTATCCTTTTGACGTTTACATATTTTAATTGTTGTTTTTTCATTTAAGTCTCCCTGATGATGAGGATAATCATCCTCGAAAGCTTGGAAATTTTCCGTTAAGACTACACTTTTTCCCGTTTCTTTTGTTGCAATTCCCCAATATTCACCAGTTTTATTCCTAACAGTCAGCAAAGACTATCCTCATTTTATATATATATATATATATATATGTATATATATATATTTATATATATATATATATATATATATATATGTATATGTTTATATAGATATATATATATATATATATATATTTATATATATATATATATATATATATATATATGTATATGTTTATATAGACTACTACTAATATAGACACTAGACTCGGCCCAACCACGAGAACAGGCTGGATTCCGCAAAGGCTTCAGTACAATAGATCACATCCATACCCTCAAAGAGGTTATCAGTCGAACCAAAGAATACGACCAACCACTAGTACTAGCCTTCATCGACTTTGAGAAAGCATTCGACTCTATATATCCCAGAGCAGTAATAAATGCCCTAACAGAACAAGGGGTCGACAAGCCATGTATTGAGACCCTAGCAAATATATATAGGGAAGCCAAAGCGAGAGTTAGGATATATGAGAGCACACCAGAATTCCCCACCAGCAGAGGAGTTAGACAAGGAGACGCAATATCACCAAAGTTATTTACAGCATCACTAGAAAGCATCTTCAGAAAACTGGGCTGGAACAACACAGGTCTGAATATAGATGGAGAATACTTGAACCATCTAAGATTCGCTGATGACATCATCCTGATAGCGAGTAACCCTGGCGAAATGCAACAACAAATAAATGAATTGAATGCAGCAAGCAACGAAGTAGGCCTTAAAATAAATCTGAGTAAGACCAAGATTATGTATAACGAACTGATAAACGCACAAGAAATAACAATTAATGACACTGCCCTGGAAATAGTAGAGGAATACATATACCTGGGTCAACTAATACACATATCAGGCTCTCTACTTCCAGAAATAAACAGAAGAATCAAATTAGCACGGAGAACATTTGGACAGAACTCTATCATCTTCAAGTCTAGAATGTCCCTCCGTTTGAAAAAGAAAGCGTTTGATCAGTGCGTACTACCAGTATTAACATACGGCTGTGAAACCTGGACCCTGAAAACTGATATCATTAGAAAACTCCAGGTAACGCAGAGGTCTATGGAACGATGCATGCTTGGAATAACAAGGAGAGATAGAAAAAGGCTTGATTGGATCAGACAAAAGACCCAAGTGATAGATGTTATAAATAGAATCAGATCCCTAAAGTGGCAATGGGCGGGGATCTCGCTAGAAGGACAGACGATAGATGGACCACAAAGATAACGCAATGGTATCCCCGAGGCGTGAAAAGACCAAGAAGACGCCCCAACTTAAGATGGGACTACGACATAAAGAAACTCGCAGGATCAACTTGGGGCCGCATAGCTAGCAATAGACAACAATGGGCCCACATGGAAATGGAATATATAAATATGTAAAGGGAGGCTACACCATAGCAAAATGGTTGAATAAGCTGCATATGATGATGATGATGATGATGTTTATATATATATATATATATATATATATTTCGACCGTTTTCGAGAAAGAGGGGGGTGTGGAAATCTGGGAAAAAAGTGGACCCGAATCGTCTGGAAGCAATGGTAAATCAATGCATCAATTTTTTGTAAACCGAGAAAAATAGTGGCAGACCAAACTTTATGACGGTTTCGGAGAGGGGTGGAGTTGAAGTAAACCAGAAAAAAGTGAATCCTAATCGGATAAACTCGAGTGAGATTCTATTGTTACAACATGTACTTTATTGAAAAATAGTGGCAGACACCACAGACTGGCAGTATGAGGATGATTTGAAATCAAGCGTGGCAGAATTCCCGAAAACTGCTGCAAAACAGTATAAATTGAGTATAAACTGAAAGAAATTCCATAATAACCGCACAAACGTTACACAATACTGACAGACATTTGGACTAAAAGAGTTAATACTGTTCTTGATTATTCAATTTACAGAAAACCAACACACACTGATGTGACTATACCATTTTATCCATTATTGTCACATTCGCTACTCTTCTTAAGTACTTGATTTCCATAACTTGCAGCCCGTTTTTACGTAAGTACCCATGTTTCGCTTCCATATAACAAAGTTTATGGGTATACTGTTTTGTACATTGTAAGTTTCGTCTTAGTACTAATTTCTTTTTTATTTAGGAATCCTTTCCTTAGCGAATGGTATAGTTTTGTTGCAGATGATATTCTACTGTTTATTTCTATATCATAACGTCCTGTACTGTCTATAACTGTTCCTAAACATTTATTGTTGTCCACTTGTTCTATGTGCAGTCCATTCATTGTTGTTTTGGTATTTCTTTTTTTGTTTGATATTAGTATTACTTTCGTTTTTTTTACATTAAGTTTCATATATTTTTCTTTTAAGGCATTTTAACCATACTTCTATGTTGTGTTGTGAATTTTTCTGGCTATTTGCTACTATTAGTATATCATCAGCAAATAAACATTCGCTCATTGTAATATTTTGCAATTTGCGGTAACTACGTCTATTCTTCTGGACTGTTGTTGGCGTGTATTATTATGTCATTCATAAATATTGTAAAAAGTAATGGGCTGAGCATTCCACCTTGTATTACTCCTTGTGTAGGGTTTGAAAAAATTAAAATATTTAAAATCGGAAGCAGACTTTCAATGATTTTTGATAACGCGGACAATACCTATAGGTTTGTCGTACTCTTGTGTAAGGGTAATGCAAAGAGCAAAGACAGAATAAGTTTAAGCTGGACTATACTTGGAAAATAAATACTTTCTTTAACTTAAGACGAAAAAAAAGGAGGCAGTTTGTTACCAAGATTTTTGAAGACACCAAAAATTTAGTATTAAGTACAACAGGATCTGAAAATGGAGAGGAGCAAGGTTTTTTCCTTTAATGGTTTATTACAGACTAGATTTCCTTGGTTAATTGTTTTGCATTTGAGATAGGAAGTTAGAGCCCACTTGCTTAGAAGACTTTAAATGTATATAATACTGATGTATAGCGGAACGATGGGGTCATCCGTGTATTTTGTATGTATCGGAGTGATCGCATGTTTTTCATAGCGAGTGTCTTTTGTAGTCGTTGTAACACATAGAACGTTTAGCTTCAATTGGATACAGAGAAAACGCTATATTTGATGGTTTTGTTGAGTTTGTGAATTCAGATTCGGTGTCAATGACGGGAATAGACCAATCAGTGGTAACACAGTATTCTAAAGTCATTTACACTATGAGATATTTCTATACACATTACGTGTACTCTCTGCTTTTTATATATCGTCTGTTTTTCTTTAATTGAGACAAAAAGAAGAAAAAAAACAACACATATGTACGTTGCAGATTTCATTAAAAAATCTTCAAAATTTATAGCTTATTATCTTTCAAGTAAATGCCTATTTTTTTCATTAATAGATTTTTAAGTAGCTTTGTTTGCCGTTCAACTTTAAAATTTGTTGAATAGTTGTTTACACGTTAACAATCTTGATAATTTCATATGTCAACTTTAAAGACTAAACATAAGAACCACTTACACCATCTGGTTTATTCCTAAACATGGTACTTCCTCACCTTATTTATCTACGCTAATATTGCCGTACTCACGTTCCTATCATGTAAATTTATAGACGCAAAAAAAGAATGATGATATGGGAATTATCCTTTTTTGTTTTGCGATTTTCTCAGATATTGTTTCGAGAAACTGAGTACGTGATTTGTTCGTATTCTTTTATGAAACAATAACTAAGAAGGTAGGTTCATACGTGAAGGTGGATTCTTTTGTCAAGTAGAAATTTAGATGAATATTTATTTTAGTTTTTTATATATATATAGTATATATATATATAGTATATATACATATATATATATATATATATATATATATATATATATATATATATCAAAATATAATTTAATAATAATAATACAAATTCTTTCATAGCGACTAATATAACTATAAATATTTAGACAAAGCGTGAGTTCCACATTTTTTATCGTTGATATGGACGGTAATGTAACCAGAATCCACTTTTATCATTTAATATCATAAAATACCAAATGAGATTAATGATTTAATCTTCCGCATTAAGGAAACATTAATAACTAATAAATATATATATATATATATATATATATATATATATATATATATATACCACATTCATTCATGCAAGATCATAATAATTTTAGTTTAGTCTTTGTCAAGTAGAGTTTTGCAGAATAATTAAATAAATATTTCTCCGAAATAAATTACAAAATTTGGACGAAATAATGTAAAAAGAAATACAAAACTCAATATTAATAGGGCCAAAGTGTCAGATGGAGCAGCTGCGGTTGGGGAAGAATATATTAAACTTAATTTAAAAATAACGAACACAATTTAAACGGGACTGGATAGAAAAATAATGTCATTAGGTGATGGACGTGAAGAACTAAAAATAAACAAAGAAGCAACTAAAATACAAGTCAGTGCATAGGAATAACAATTATGAAAATGGGATATATGAAGCGGAAATCAACAAAAGAATAGAGAAATAGAAAGAACAATAAACAAAAACCTTCGTAAACAATAAAGAGTTGTAGAAATGTTTATAAAACTAAGACTAGCTTGCTAAACTGCTTTTCTATTTTATCTACAGTAAAAGCTCCTTATTAACGGTTCCTTTATTGGTGTTTTCACTATTCGCGGATTTAAAAGTTGTGATCCAATTCTTGTATTCGCGGTTAAAGATTTCTTTAACCACGGATCTAATCGGTAGGTATGTAATTATTCACGTATTCTTTTATATAATAAAAGCATTTTTAAACTTGGTTTAAATATATTATTCTTAGATAACAACTAGAAGCAGAATGTTTACAGAATTCCCTTTTGGTTTTGAATACTTAACTATTTATATCTTTCACTTATCTTGCTTTCTTATATTTGATAAGTTAGGGAAGAAACCAAGAGATCGGACTTTGAAGAAATTTACTTTTCATAAGATATAGAAATTATGGAGAGACAGAACAAAGGATCATGAATATCAAATATCACTAAATCCAAAAAGTTTGGAAAGTGCAATGACCTCGGCTTGTACCGATATAGGTCTTGCACAGTGGCGTGGACGTTTTGTTTGCGGGGTTAAAAATAGCATTTTTACATATTCCTGAACTATTTTTTGGACGTGAGAAACATTTTTAGAATAAGAATTACAAAAATAAAACTCGTACCACCGAAAAACAATGTTCGAACTTACCCTTTGTCATTTCATCATCAATATCACTATTACCGACATTGATAATAATATCATCGATAACTTTATAAGCCATATTATCTATATCCCACTTTTTCTATTCATGGTTTTGAACATGAGCTCCAGAGCTTGCTCCAGTTTTCTGCTGTCAGTCATTCCTATGATTTCTTAAGAAGGCGTTACACATCGGCTAACTTAAACGTTCGATTTTCCCGTGCTCAATGCTAATTCATCTACAGCAAGTTTGTTATATTTATAGGCATGTAGCTTCACAATTTGAGGCAATTCGTTCTTTACACTGCTTTCATCGTAAGGGATGCTTTTATCCCGCAACCATTCTTGAATTTCTCCATGCCCGTTGTGGCGTTTTTTCGCAGTGTCGATTGTAGTAAGGAGCATAATACATAACGACGACAAATCCTGGTTCCACATTTTCAGTAATGCGTCCAAACTACTTCTCGTACACCTCTGCGTTCATCTCTTCATAATAGTCTCCTCTTTTCTTGGACTTAAATATTCATTCGCAATTTAACACAAATCCGCTATCACTTCTTATATGTGTAATTATCAAACGACGGCCTTTTCCAGATGGCATTTTTAATCCGATTGACCAGCCTTCAGTAGCTTGCTCGCTTGACGTGCATTTTTCACATTTCCATCTTGCCATACTTTTTTCACCGTGTGCCCCTCGTTGACCCATGTTTCATCCGTATAATAAATATGTATTTCTTCCTTCCGAAACTCGTTAATTGTCCTTCGATACTCTCTTCTCCATAATACTTTTTCAGATCTTTCAATAAGAACACTATTTCTATTTATTTTCTCATAACTCAAATTCAAAGCATGTAATATTTTACTCAACGTCTCCTTACCAATTTCATGGATGATCTCGTTTTCACTAACATCTTCTAGCACTTTCTTTAATGTTGGGTACTTCATTTTTCATAAAAAAAACGTATGGACAGCTGTTCGTTTAGCATATTTCGCATCTTTCTCGACTTCTATTTTTGTCCGACCGCTCTTCTTTTTTATGCCTGTACTTCCTGTACTTCTCCATGTAGTTTCTATCAGATCCAAAGATGGATGGAATAACAATCCAACAGCTTGTCAGTTTAAGTTATCTTGCAAGAGTTTGTTGATAAGATCAGAAGTTAGAAGTGGAGGCGTTGGTAATTGTACACCTTTGGAACAAATTCCCATTTTAGTTGTGTCCAGTGGACCAGCAAAAACAGATCCCGTTTGTTTGATAAACAATAGTATTCCTCAATTTGATAGAGATGAAGAGGCAAGTATGACCACAATTTATGACCTATTTGAAAATATCCTTAACGATCAATGACTATATTATGAATCCATTTATTTTGTCAAGATGTAGTGAAAAAATTATCACATATATAGCTGGATTTATAGTTTTACAATTGAGAAACATCTTGAAATGTGAAGCTTATGTTGGGGCATTAACTGGACTTGAAGCAAGTTTGCTTAATTCTGTGATTGCCCATAAAAGTAAAGGAGGATTAACTTATCCTTCAAATGATATACGCATTTGTAAAATCTCTGGAAGTGTTCTAAGAATTCTTGACGAAAATCTGCATAGGAAAAATTCCTTTGAACTTTTAATTAACACAGTTATGAACAAAGTTTGAATAAGCAAGTGTTGGAAAATGATTTTATTTTATTTTATTTTATTTATTTGGGATACAAACAGGACAAACCCATAGAAGTATCCACTAATAGTTACACATAATTTTACAAATTAGGTAAAAAAGAAAATATAAATACAATCATATAACTACATTAAATAAAAATAAATACAAGTATACAATGAAAAGAGAAAAAAAGAGGGAACAAGAGTAGGTAATAAAACAATATTAAATTTGCAAAAAATAGTCTTTCAGTAGTTTTTTAATCGAACCTGCACTGTGGTGAAAAATATCCATTTCAACAATACTGGACAATTTATTGTAAGTATTTGTTATTCTGTGAGCAGGAGAATTTAGAAAATAATTGGTGAGTGCCTGATGTGTGATAAAGGTATAATTGTTTCTAGTTGAGTGGCTGGGAATACGAAGTGTTATGAAATTTGTAAGTTCAAGGCAATCTATATTGTTATTGAGGATTTTGTGAATAAACAGTACATCCACAATTTGCCTACCATGATCTAGTGAAATTATCTTTAAATTAGAACGAATACGTTGCCTATCCACATCGGGATAAAATTTTCTTTTACAATATGAAATAAACTTGTTCTGGACTGTTTCTAATTTTGAAATATAGTCTGAATAACGCGGGTTCCAAATAGTAGAACCAAACGTTAATATACTATTTACGTATGCCATATATAATGATCTAACGGTAAAAGGGTTTTGAAGCTCGAAGCATGTTCTATATATGAAGCCCAACTGCTGATTAGGTTTTCTAGTTATATTACAAATATGCCGATCGAAAAGTAATTTAGAGTCTAAAAGAATACCAAGATCCCTAACTGTATCTACAGCGTGTAATACGCTATTAGAAACTTCATATGTGTTGTAGTTCAAGTCTGAATTACAACGAGAAAATTGTATATAATTACACTTTGAGACATTTAAAAACAAATTATTCCTCACACAGTAGTCGGATAAATTGTCTAAGTCTTCTTGCAATCGAACTCTGTCGTAAGTACATGAAATTGAGTGATATATTTTCAAATCATCGGCATACATAACAAACTTAGCAAATTGAAAGCAACTAGAGATGTCATTTATATATAAATTAAAAAGTAAAGGACCTAAATGGGACCCCTGAGGTACTCCTGAAGTAGTTACCACAGCCTTAGATTTAAGAGCACCTAAAATTACTTGTTGAGACCTATTTCTGATATATGAGTCGAACCATCTCAATAAATTACCATGTATACCTACTTCAGAAAGTTTTGAGACAAGGACGGAATGATATATTTTGTCGAAGGCCTTACTGAAAGCAGTATACACAGAATCAACGATATGCCTATCATTTAGACTTTTAAGTATGTATTCAACGTATAGGAATAAATTTGTATCTACCGAACGTTTTTTCATGAAGCCATGCTGTTCAATGTTAAGTAGGATTTTTACGTCATGATAAAGGAAATCAAAAATAATACTTTCAAACACCTTACTAAAGATGTTTAATTTAGGAATAGGTCTATAATTTTCAACTTTATTCTTGCTTCCAGATTTATGAATTGGTGTAATAAAGGCTGTTTTCCATGTATCAGGAAATTGACCTGAATTGAGAGATTTATTAAATAGCAAAAATAATGGCTCAGTTAGCGATTCCTTACAATTTTTAATAAAATCAGTAGGTAATTCATCTGGCCCAGGACCTTTATTGGGTAAATTTTCAATTTTTTTATCAATAGTTTCACGAGTAATTGTGTAATTAGAAATATTCAGTGGTGTGTTAGTATACATATTACCAAAGTTACTAGCATCACTACTTACAAAAATAGAAGAAAAATAATCTGAAAATATATCACAAATTTTCTGTAAGTCGGTTGTAGGGCCCTGAGCAGTGAGCAAGTTATTAGGGAAATTATTTGCTTTTCTTTTGCTTTTTACAAATTGCCAAAAATATTTAGAATTATGAATAATATTCGTTTCTACAGTAGTCAAGTATTTTTTATAATCTTCATTTATTAAAAATTTTGATCTGCCTCGTAAAATTTTGAATGTTAAGTAATCTAAATTATTATGGTATTTCTTCCATCGACAGTGAAATTTAATTTTTTCTTTAATCACTTTTATTGTAGAAGAAGAGAACCAATGAGGGTATTTTTTAAAATAGCTGGGATATTGAGGTACATGTATGTGAACGATCTGGTCAATAATATTGTAAAACAGATTAATTGCTTTATTTATGTCAATTGAATGAAATTTAGCTACCCAGTTAACACTACCTAAAAGTCGGTTAATTTCGTGATAATTTGCCAACTTAAAATTCCAGCGCTATTGATTAACAACTCTAGTACAAATATTGAAAGGAATATCCATATCGAATTCCAAGGTACAGTGGTACTGATCCTCGGGAACTAATGGATTAGATGAAAGACGTAAATTTTTGATAGAAAATCCACTGCTAAATATGAGGTCTAGAGTGTTGCCAGATATATTCACATTTGGGTTATACTGAACCATATCAACCAGAGACATAGTGTCGACTAATAAACTAGATCTAGGATTAATATAATTATTTGGCTTACAATAATCTCCCCCGCTCAATAACCATTTAATTTCAGGAATATTGAAATCTCCACATATGATGAAACTATCGTTAATATTATTTAAATAAATATCAATAAGCTTAGTACAGAAAAAGTTTAACGCAGCCATGTCTCTGGGAGGTATGTTAATCATAATTACTTTTTAATAGCCATATGCACAAAATACCTAAAAATCAGAATACACTTTATTGTAAAGAAGGAAAGTGGAATGAAGACGCCAATTAGAAACCATTTAAATAAAATGATTTTGTTCTCCGGACAATAGGAGATGAGAATATCATCTATTCATATGTTTCTATTGTTTGTTTAACTTTTTTTTTGTAATGTATATATTTTTATAATTAATATTGTTTTGGTTTTAAAAATGTGTAATTTATTTCTTGATTGATGTTCTAATTTAACCTTTCAAGTCTGTATCTAATCAGAAATTTTTAATTACTTTAAATACTTAACAATATTTAATAGATTTTAGATAATACAACAAATAAAATATTTGAAAGTTTCTAATACTTTTATTTACATTCTAATTTAGTTTCTGTTTACAATATTGCTCCGCCACTGGTGTGACTATTCAATCGGTTAGGTCCGAACTTTCTTAATCGTCCATTTGTATTTCCTTGCCTAAGGAATGAGCAAAAGCGGGACAGGAGTCTTTCGAGTCGCAATTCAGACAGACGTTGCCACTATTGGAAGAAAGTTCTTAAACGCTAGAAATAGAAGTAGAAAGTTTATTTCATAAAAATAACCTTTTTCTATGTGAGTAATAAATCGTAGTATTACATACATAACTGAATTTTGAAAAATTCATGAATACGTGTTAAAATTATTAATTCTAGTGTTTTCTAAACTATTTCCGAGTTATTTACAAAGATAATGAAAATCTGGAATTAAATATGACAACAACTTTTTCATCTTTATGTGTAGTTCAGGTCATTGCACTTTTCAAATTAATAGTAAATACAAAGCAAGATAAATTAAAATAACAATATTATACTAACAAAATATGATGACAAATTCGTTTGTACTACTTGCACTTAATGTGCATGTACTTTACTTGATGTACAAAATATGATATACATTACAGGTGCATATATTAAAAGGATTCGGAACCCTTTGTCAACGCTACATTTCATTAGACGAACATTTAAAATCATGCTGGATAATATGTGTTATGCATTGCTGGTAGAACTTTGACATGGCAAAATGCGTCGCTAACAAAAAAGAATCGCTACACATTAAAATTATGCTGGAAAAACTATGCAAATTCAAACTTGACTGCAAACATTGATGAAATTGCGAATGTGATAGGACGAGATGTTTTCGAACAGATAGAATCAAATGACGTTCAGGTGTTGCTTGAATCCCGAGATGAAGATTAGACCGAAATCGACTTATTTTTGCACCTAGGAACGTATCCCCTATAATCCCATATAAATTACCATTCCATATTTACGGTTTCTTTATTCCCAGCATATTTGCGGAACATACACTCCGCGAATAAGGAGCTTTTACTGTATTGGGAAATTTACTTGAAATGTGTGTCTGCATGTTATCTCCATAACCAATCTTTTGTAGAATTTCTATTTTATGCATTTGTTTTAAATAAACCTTTTTTCTATCCACAGTAAAGGAAATTGAAACGACTACAACACTGACAACTTTCATGTAGTTTGACTAAAATTTACCTGGCGTCTTGAACAAAAGTAATCAAAACTACTTATAGATTTTATTTATTTCAGTGGAACGTTGAAATGGTTTTACCTTATTTTCTCAATTCTGCAATTTCTATATTCCAAAGATTGTTTTATTTTTTTATTCATTTTTGCAATAAGTCTGAAAATACTTATGAAACAGTTGTATACCTAGAGACATATATGAAATATGTCTGAATTTACTGAATAATCGAAAAGTTTGATAATATACAGCGTCTTGTATTCAAAATAAGTAAGTAATAAGTATTTGTTGATAAAAATGCGCAACTAGCAATACCAATCGACGGGTCCCAGCGTTTTTTATTTATTATCGAATTTATTCCATTTGACTGATATACACTATACAAACCAATATTAAGTTCTTCTTCTTCTTCATATTATTATATATAGGCTATTGGGCATGTTCTGTACCGATGAGTGCTGTAATGTTATTTGAGATGTCGGTTGCCAGCTGTCTCGCCATCTTTTAAAGGGCCTTCCTGGTGGTCTGATGCTATATGGTTTTAGATCTCTTGCTGTTCGGGCTATCCCATCTGCGCTCATTTGTGTAACATGCTGGTTCCACTCCCGTCTTCTCTGTCTTCCCCATCGTACAACATCTTGTACTTTGCATAGTTCTCTTATCTGATTCTTTGGAATTCTATCTTTCAATGTTTTGCCAGCGATTGATCTTAAAGTTTTCATTTCTGTTGTTCTCACTATTCTTTTTGTTTTCGCTGTGTCGGCCCTCGATTCTATTGCATATGTCAGTATTGGTCTAACACATGCTTTATATATACGAACTTTCCCATCCAGTCTCATGTCTTTGTTTTTCCAAATAACGTCCCTCAGACAACCTGATATGTAAGATGCCTTATTTGCTTGTTTTCGTACACTTTGTTTTACCTCTTCGTAGCTGGATATTTCTATACCCAGGTATTCGAACCTTGTAACCTGCTCTATAATTTCATCGTCAATTACAATTTTGCATCGTCTGGGTTCTCTTGCCATTACCATAGTGTGGGTCTTAGTGGTTGATATTTGCATGTTATATTTTTCCGCCGATGTTTTGAAGGCATTTACCATACGTTGTAAGTTGTCCTCATTGTCTGATATCAGAATTGCATCGTCTGCATAGCACAAAATTTTTATTTGTTTTCCTCCAAGCCCGTATTCGTGTCCTACGTTTTTTACTTCTATTATTTTATCCATTACTAGATTGAATAGTAATGGGCTTAAACTATCTCCCTGTCGAATTCCTGATTTAATATTTACTTCCGATGTTAATTTATTCTCGACCTTAATTTTAGTTTTGTTGTTGGTGTTCACGTCTTTAATTATCTTTACCATTGTGTTGGATTGGTTTGCTGCTGTTAGTAATTTTAGCACATCTTCTAATTTGACACGGTCAAAGGCCTTGGTCAGGAATATAAAGCACATATATACAGGATTATTATATTCAATTGCTTTCTCAACTATTTCTCTCACTATGACAATGGCATCTATTGTTGATCAGTTTTGTCGGAAGCCCTGTTGCTCCTCTGATATCATATATTCTTTATTGATCTTATTGGTGAGTATTTTCGTTAATAGCTTGAGTGTTGTGTTTAGCAAGGTAACGGTTCGATAATTACTAAGGTTATTCTTGTTTCCTTTTTTATATATTGGTATTGTAACGCTATTTTTCCATTGTTATGGTACCTTCTTGTTGTTTAAGATTATCTGAAAAGGTATACTTATGTTTTCCATTATCGTTTCTCCTCCGTATTATAATAGCTCGTTCGGTATACCATCGGATCCGGGGGATTTTCTATTTTTTTATTTTTCTATGTCATTTTGAAGTTCTTCCTTTGTTATTTCTATGTTTTGTTCATCCTCGACATCTTCTTCTTCATCTTCCTCTGTTTATTAATTTCTAGGTATATTCGTTTCTGGATTATAAAGTTCTCTAATATAGGCTGTCCATTTTTCTCCTTCTATCTAATTAGGATTTTTATATTCATTGATTGGTTTTTTTCTGCCTTTAATGACTTTCCACATTTTACGTTGCGATCCGTATAGATCGTGCTCCATTTCTTTGGTAAACCGTGTCCAATAGTCTCTTTTCCGGATTCTTATTTTAGAGTTTACATCGTTTCTTATGTTTTTGTATTGTTGATAGCTGTCGGCTGTCTTGTTACTGCAATATTGCAGATATGCTTTTCTTTTTCCATATGCTAGATCTCCGATTTCTTCAGTGAACCACGATTTCGATATTTGTGTTGAGTTTACGTTCATTCCTCTGACTCCCATACTTTCCTTTGCAGCTTGCAATATGTTATATTCCATTTTTGCCCAAATCTAATTTAAATTTTCCTTGTCTGTTACTGAGTGTGTCGCAAATCTTTCTTTTAACCTTTTCTGATATAGCCATTTTGTGGTCTGGTCCTCTACTAACTCTATGTTTATGTTTTGCACGTATTTGGGTGTTTTTTTCTTGTTTAATGGAATGTTAATTGAGAATTTCCCCAGTATCAATTTGTGATCGGACCCTACATTGGGCGATGTTAAAGCTCTTACATCAAGTATTTGCTTAGGTAAGATCTCTCTATTAGTTATTATGTAATCGATCGTTGATTGTTGTCCCTGTGTATTTTGCCAAGTGTGCTTGTGTTGAGGTTTATGGGGGAAAAACGTGTTGTTTATTCTTAAAATATTTTGAGCGCAGAAGTCAATAAGGTGCTCTCCATTCCTATTTATTGTTTCTATGATATTATTTCCTATTCTTGCATTAATGTCTCCAAGGATAATGAGTTTATCGTTCTCTTGTAGCTTGTCCAGCACATCTTGTAGCGTGTTATAGAAATCTTCCGTTTCATTTTCCGGTTTGCTTATGCCTGTGGCATAGACAGATATAATATGAAGTTCACAGTTTGCTAGTTTCAGGGTTGTCTTCAAGATTCTGTGATTGATATATTCGATATCCTCTATATAATTCTCAAATTTTTCATGCAACAGGAGTCCGACGCCTGAGCTTGCATAGTCTCCTTTCTCCATTCCGCTATATATAAGTAGATAGTTCTGGTATTTTGATATTCCTTTTCCCTTCTTCCTGGTTTCCAATAGGGCACATATCTCGATTTTGTGGGAATTCATTTCTGTTAGTATCTCTTGGTCTCGTTTAGTTCAGGACCTGATCTTCTGGTGTTTCCGTCCGATATCCGAGGCTTTATGATCGGTTCTATGAGCATGTTTCTTTTTTACCAGAGACAGGTTGCTAATCTAACTCCCGAACCATGCTCTTTTATCTGGGCCTGAGACCGGCTACACTACTGTCAAGCTACTCAGTCCACCCGACAGCATTGTAGGCAGAGTTAAGTTACGGTTATGAAAGTGTCACATCAAACGTAGAAAAGAGAAAAAATTGTTTAATTATAGTCCGGGATGTACAAAAACAGACAAAATTAAGACACAGATGTAAGAAATTTTTTTTAAATATCAGTACTGAAATTTATACAAAACGAACAATTAATATGGTGGAGACATTTACAAAGAAATTAAAATAGGTACCTAACAGATAAAAAGAAAAAGAATAATGAAAAATAAAAGCAAATAAGGTAAAACTTGTATCGAAACAAACGAAAAATCACCTTTAAAAAGATCAATGAACCCTAATAAGTCGTAACACGTCCTCGACTGATAACTAATCGCTGGCGTTAATTTAAATTTAATTTAAGTAATATACACAGATATTGTGATGTAAGGTGTTGTATGATTTTTGATTCACCGCGAAATGATCGTGCAATCACAAAACCCTTCCTCTGGGTCTCCGTCAGGAGATTTTAGACGTATTCTCGTTTCATCTATGAATGAAACTCTCCCGATCATCGACAGTCAATGTGTGTGATCTGTGGTGGATCTTAATATGGCAGATCTTGTCCAAACCGGCTCCTTTAGTTTTCTCCTGGTAGTTGAAGCAGATATTCTGTCAAATACGAGTTGAGTACTTAGCTCTTTACCTGTATATTTCCAACTGTTGTAAAAACCACGCATCACTTTGATGGGTAGGTGTGCGGAATTGGATGAGACGTTACTGTCGTCTTCCGTCAGTTTTGACTAGTTTGCTAGTCAGACAATTAGTGGACTATATTCTATATTTTAGCTGATTTCCTAATCGTGGCCTTCGGATACGTTGACGTCAAATAAAATTCAGAAGAAAAGAGATTTTCAGTTTCATGTACACAACAAATTATTTTCCTTGCACAACACCCGGTAACAATTTGAGAAATAACGAACTTAACTTAATGTAATTTGAATTTGCAATACGCACTTGCTAAGAAGCATATAATACTTGATACTGAATATATGTCAGTATAGTTGCTGTATATATGTAGGATCTAAAAGATAAAACGTCTGAAGCTGTCCCTTAAATACAAATTTTTAGAGGGTGAGGCTTCATAAATGTTAGTAAGGATTGGATAAAAAGCTTTTCCCCGATTGATTATTAGCAAGCTGGTATATACAATAGTTATAGATTAACAAAATAGACGACAAACGTCGTAAATGTACAAAAGATAGGTATTTCAAATACTTCAGGCTTTCAATTGATGTTCACAATCTAGCAAATTGAAGAGCACAATGAAAACGTAATAAACTAAAAATTTATACAAATGTTGAGTTTACCTAAATGGTACGTGAATATTTCACGAAACCGTTTAACGAGTACAACAATAAACTTGTTATTCTTAACATATTTTTGTCTAATGAATTCCACTTTAAGGCTTTACAATTTTATCTACAATAAGAAAAGGTATTATAGAAATATAATTAGACACCAAATATTACAATGCATTTTTTCTTAAATATAATAATGGTAATAAATTAAAAATAATTTACATTCTCAAACACCGTTCCTATAACTTAGCGTCTAATAAACTCTCACCGTCAGCCGTTTTCGCCCAGTGGCATACCGGCCAAACTTTTCTGCCCTGACCACGTTTTCTGACGTGTGATTCAGCGTTTCTAATTCTTTTAACGATGTGAATGATGAATACCTTTCTAACAAAAGGACCACATAACGCATAGTTCTTCCTTCTTCAAGTAAAGTTGCAGCGCTCACACATTAATCAATGCTTATATAACGTGTGAGTCCATGTTTTTAATGAATAGGGATTATTTTACACACTTATTTTTGTGAATCAAAAAGATCAGAGCACTTCAAGTTTACAAGCTTTAAACTGGATTGACGTCAATAAAGTAATTGCTGTGTTAATTATAGCAAAATGGCACGCAGTACAGGCGAAACAATTCAAAACTGTCCAGAATACTTAGGATTTCTCTCAGCAAACGTCAATGTTATCTTAAATAATAAATTACATTAAAAATGTAAAATGGTGCGATAATTTTCAACAGGAGTGTATGTTTTTGTCGTCCTAAAACATTTAATTAATAAAAATTATATTTTGTTTGCTTTATTTGTTTTGATAAACTTTTGCTCACTGTTTTGTGTCGCGAAAAACTTTATCTAAATTCTTCCTTGAACTTTCACCTATAGTTTCGTAAGTGGGACAATATTTGTTATCTTGTTAACTTTGTTTTGTTAAAATAATAATGTTATCAGAATGAAACAAAAAATGACTACACAATAAAACTTGTTTTCACTGCTTTTTAATTTCCTCGTTGAAATTACTGAACAGAAAACTGGGATCTATTAGACTTCTAAACACGAGTTTACAAAGTCGACGAAAACATCGTAGCCTTAAGCTTCGTACAGATCTGAATATTACGCCGAACAACAAACAGAATAACGATCCGAATGGCAAACGGGCTGTTTTGATTTCGACAAACTGAGCAACACACGGAACGTTTGTGCTGTTCTGTGCTTTCTTCTGTTGAGATTCTTTTTCCTAACAATGATTTTATCTTCCAGCAAGATAACTGTGCAGTGCATAACTCTGGTGTAGTCACCGAATGGTTTCGGGCACGTAATATTAATGTTCTTAACTGGTGTAGTAAAAGCCCAGACTTGAATCCAGTAGATAATGTTTGGGCAATGTTAGTAAGAGACATTCGAAAGGCAAACGTAAGACCAAGAAACGTTGAAGGTTTGTTGGAAGTTATAAATAATGCTTGGAAGGAAATAACTGAAGAATATTGTTCCACATTATATAGATCGATGACCAGTAGATTAAGAGAAGTCATATCGCATAATGGCGGGATTAATAAATATTGATTTTTGTTTTTTATTGAAAATTAAAAATTTATTCAAGTTTTGACATCTGTCAGACAATTCCAAATTCAGTGACGAAAGGTGGAATAATCGCAAAAATAGACGATGGCTGGTTAGTGAGGCAAACTGCGGCATTTTACAATGTAAGCAAGTATTTTAAGAAGATGGCGAAATGAGGGAAGAATTAATAGAACTCCAGGCTCAGGACGTCCGAGAAAGTCCACTGCTGAACTGGATGCTGCTTTGATTAACCATTTAAGAGCAAATCCATTGGAAGCAGTAGTTCAAGCTGTTCCAGCATAATGTCGTACGGACCGTCGCAGATTAGCACAGTCTGAATTGAAATGCCACACAGTAGCAAGGAAACTATTATTAAATAATAGTCACAAAGAAACAAGAATGGAGGTTGCTTTAGAGCATGAAGGTTTCTTGGCAGTTATAAATAATGCTTGGGAGGAAATAACTGAAGAATATTGTTCCACATTATATAGATCGATGACCAGCAGATTAAGAGAAGTCATATATCATAATGGCGGGATTACTAAATATTAATTGTTGTTTTTATTGCAAATTAAACATTATTTAGTAGCCTGTGATATTTAATAATGAAAAACAATATTATTTACACTCTAGTGTTATTATCATTTAAGTATACGACAAAACTATCCCATTTTTCCCGGAATCGGAAGAGTCACGGTAACACTAGGCAACAACAACTGTCCCATTTTTTGGCCGCAACTGTACATGGCATTGCTGGAGTTATGATTTGGGGTGCCGTTGCTTATGGCTCAAGGTCACCTTTAGTCTTCATCACGGGCAATATGTATGCACATCGACACTTCAAAATCAAACTTTTCAACAAGATAACGCTCGGCCATATATAGCCAGACAAACCTTGGACTACTTCCACCAGGCTGAAATTAATCTCCTCCCTTGGCCCCCAATTGAACATGTGTGGGGCATAATAGAGAAGGTTATGAAATGTATAGCGTCCTCCTCAAACTCTGATGGCTATTCGACATGAAGTGGCACGGAATGAGATACCTCAGAAGGATATTGATCACCTGATTATGAGTATGCCTAGACGAATTAAAGAACGAATTAGATAAAGAGAAAACGTAGGCTTGGCAACGTTGCACCCCATTGTGCTATAGAAAGATAAATATCGCACAGGTACATTCTTACACCTGCTTACAGCATGTTGTTGCCACTCTATGGATTCTGTTACGTGAATCCATAGAGTGGCAACGTGACAATTGAAAGGTCGGGTCGGTGTAAGAGTTAAATAACGTATTTGTTTGGCGGAGAGGATTTTCGTGCAGAACAGTGTTATTAGCCAGCCGGCACATTCGTTTATGTATTTGTTTTTTCTATATTCAGGGTTATCTTGAACTTAGCTTAATAGCTTTGCCAGTTTCCAGTTTTTTGTATTAGCAACATTTTTACTAAATTGATATCAATTAGTACAACTTGTCTTGAAACAAAATTTGATATTATATTAGCATTGGTATCACAGCGGAATCATATCCTGGGATGATTAATTCAATAAAACCTTTATTTCTCTAATTAGGCAATAATCCTTCGTTATACGAATAAGTGAGTGCTTGTAACCAAATTGACTGAATTATTCTTTAATTCAATTTTTTCAGGAAAAAGATTACGACAAGCTAAAGTTTAGCAAGAATCTGCGATAGATCGTATAACAATTTTGCACAATCTTGCATTACAAGGACAATATGATGAAGACTTTCGTAATAGGTTTAAATCTATAATCAATAAATGAAAACAATTTTATGCTGATTTTAATTTGCAATATACATTCTCACTTATTAATCGGCGAATGAAGGGGCAGATTTAGAAGCCGAAAGAGCTATTGTGCAAACAATAGATAACCAATATTTTGATATAATGCGCATTCACTCAACTTTTTATTCATCTGATACAAAGAATTTCACAACCAATGTTAAATTACCAAAATTAAATGTACCTCCATTTAATGCAGATTTGAAATTGTGGCCTACCTTTAAGGATATATTTGAAGCCCGTATTTTAAATAATTACTCACTAACAGATATTGAAAAATTTCTATACTTGATTACAGCTTTATCTGGGGAACCTTTCAATTTAATAAAAAGTATTCGGCGTAATAAAGCAACTTTGACATTGCGTACAAAAGTTTAACAGATAGGTTTATGATAATTACTTGTTTATAAGTTCCAAACATTAGCGCGCGCTGGTTTCTAAATAACTTCGCAGTATTTTTATTGTTTACGGTTTAATTACTGTTGTATTTGATTTGTTTTGGGATATTTGTCAAATGGCTTTCTGGAGATCTTTTGAGGTAAATGCTGAATCTAACGAATTGGTTATTAATGACATTCACATTAATGATGAAATTCTTGCTAATAATTTAATTAGTTCACTCATTTTTGGTAGCAAACATTAGAATGAATGTGTTTTGGGTTTAGACATTATGCAAGACAAATTTGTAATAGATTTTAAAAACAAAATTTTATCAATCGACAACGAAGAAGTAATCCTCAGTGGTGAAAATGATCAATTGCGCAAAATGAAAGTTATAGTTGATGAAAATATAAGAATTCCGGCAAATTCAGAAAGCATTGTCATGGCTCATCTTAAAGAAAAATCTAAAGATCTGACTATTGGGTTTATTGAACCACGTGAACCGACAGAAGATGGAGTAATGGTAACCAAATGTCTTGTAAAAATAGAACAGCAAATTCCCGTTCGCGTTGCCAATACATCTAGGAGACCACTTGAACTAAAGAAAAATCACGAGTTGGGATATTGTGAACCAGTGAAGAGCATAGTGAATTTACGAGATAATCCCAAACCCGATAAAGAGCCACAAAATAAAGTCGACGACCAACTTATAGAGAGACTTTGACAAACTAACACCCGAAGAAGCGAGCAAGGCAAAGAAATTTGTCTTGAATCACCTTAGCTTTTTCGAAACCGGAAAATCTACAGGGCGAACCAACTTGGTCCATCATAGAATTAATACAAGAGATGCACCACCGATACGTCAAAACCCAAGAAGACTTCCATTCGCTAAACAAAAAGATGTAGCGAATATGATACAAGACATGTTGGATGAGAACATTATTGAAGATTCATCTGGACCGTGGTGTTCTCCAGTTGTTTCAGTAACTAAGAAAGATGGAAGTACACGATTATGCGTTGACTATCGCAAATTAAATCAAGTTACTTTAAAAGACAGCTACTCCTGCCACATATTGACGATTGACTGGACCCCTATCCGGCTCTCAGTGGTTTACCACATTAGACTTAAAGAGCGGATACTGGCAAGTTGAAGTTCATCCCGATGATAGATATAAAACAGCCGTCTATGCTGGAAATGGCCTTTATGGATTCCAAATAATTCCATTTGGTCTATGCAATGCTCCAGTCACTTTTGAAAGTCTTATGGAAATGGTGTTAATAGGACTGACGTGGAAAACCTGTCTGTGTTATTTAGATGACATCATTATTATGGGAAAAACATTCGACGAACGTCTGAACAATCTAGAAGAAGTTTTTATCCGACTGAAAAATGCAAACTTAAAATTGAATTCCGAGAAATGCTCCTTATTTCAACGTGAACTTTTATATTTGGATCACATTGTATCAGCAGAGGGAATAAAAACTGATCCGGCAAAACCAAGAGATAAACATGAGGTTCGTCAATTTTTGTGTTTTTGTACATATTACCGGAAATTTGTTCAAAATTTTGGAAAGATAGCCAAACCCTTACACAGACTTACTGAAAACAACACATCATTCGATTGGAATCCAGAATGCCAAAATGCCTTTACTAAATTGAAGAAGATATTGTCCACTGCACCGGTTTTAGTGTACCCTAAAGAAGAAGGTGAATTTATTCTCGACTGCGTTGCTTCACAACATGGCATAGGAGCTATCCTTTCACAGCAACAAGATGGCGAAGAAAAAGTAATTGCTTATTTCAGTGAAACCCTAGGAAGGGCGGAGAAAAATTACTGCGTTACAAGAAAATAACTGTTAGCATTTGTAAAGGCTATTGAACACTTTCACACATACGTTTATGGTAGAACCTTCATCATCAGAAGCACTACAATTGCTGCTGAATTTTAAAAATGCGGAAGGACAAATTGCAAGATGGTTAGGAAGATTTCAACAGTACAATTTTGAAATAGTTTATAGAAAAGGTCGCTATCACGGAAATGCGGATACCCTATCCAGAAGGCCATGTACTCAACAACAATGCAGATTTTGCCAAAGAATTGAGGAATAGGAAAGTAATAATAACCAAATAAACAAAGATGAAAAGATAGAATTGCTGCAAGCAATAACAATAAGAAGTGACTCGCACGAAAACATGTGGTCAGTAGAAAATCTAAGAAAATTTCAAAAGAAAGATGAAGACTTGAAAGTTATACGGACATGGCTACAAAATGGAGTTAGACCCGATTGGCAAGAAGTGTCCAAGTATGGTTCAACGATCAAAAGATACTGGGTTCAATGGGATTCCCTTATTCTTCGCGATGGTGTACTCCATCGGACGTGGGAGAGCTCTGACCGTGTATCTACGATCCACCAACTTGTCTTGCCTAAATCACTTGTTCGTAAAGTGATGGAAGAACTTCATAGCAGTCGTTCAGGAGGACATTACGGAGTTGGGAAAACCTTAGCCAGAGTTTGTCAACTATTCTACTGGGTCAATTGTCGCCAAGACGTTACCGAATGGTGTAAGCAATGTGACTTATGCAGTGGAAAGAAAGAACAAAAAACTAGAAATCGTGGAAAATGGCTCAATATCTGTCCGGTGAACCATTTCAGAGATTAGGTGTAGACATACTCGGGCCACTACCAAAAGTAGAAAAAGGTAACAAGTACTTAATGGTAGCTATGGATTATTTTTCCAAGTGGCCAGAACTAGTACCAATCCCTAACCAAGAGGCTGTAACCGTCGCTGAAGCATTTATGAACAATGTCAACCGCTGGAAGTATATTCCGGTCAAGGAAGACATTTTGAATCAGAATTGTGGACAGAATTAATGAGAATCCTCGGGATTAAGAAAACTCGAACTACACCAATGCATCCACAGTCTGATGGTTTAGTGGAACGTTATAACAGAACAATTTGCCAATATCTATCGTTATTTGTCTCCCAAAACCAACAAGATTGGGATGAACTGATTCCATTGTTCCTATTATCTTATCGGAGTGCACAGCACGAATCCACTGGCTATACACCTTCAATGTTGGTCACTGGTCGAGAAATGAAGCTTCCTAGCGATATCCTCTTTGGAAAACCTCCTTCGTCTCGAGAAGAAGACCAAAGCCTGCCTCAATATGTTGAAGGCATTCAACAAAAGTTAGAGAAAATTCACGAGTTTGCAAGGACTCGACTGAAACTAACCAGCAAAAAGATGAAGAGACGGTTGGATAAAAACCTTAAAGAAGAGATACTAAAGCCCGGTGATGCAGTTTGGTTGTACCAGCCCAGAAGAAAGAAAGGGTTAACTCCGAAACTTCAACGAAATTGGGAAGGTCCCTACCTGGTGGTCAAGAAAATCAACGACCTAATTTATCGCGTTCGTCCGACACCAAAAAGTAAACCTAAGGTCGTTCATATCGAGAGATTGGCTCGCTATTATGATGATGACCCACCCATTTGGTTTCAAGAAGTCGTCGAACTCCCTGTTATTCGAGGCGAATAACTTGAAGAGGGGAAGCAATGTTACACCTGTTCTATGAATGTCAGAATGGCTGCTTGGACTGAAAATAAGAAGAGGGCCGAATAGGCCGAGTAGTTATAGTCACATGTAAAGGTGACAGTCTAGAATTTTCAATTTTTCTATTGTGTTCCTTGTTCCATATAGACGTACTAGTATGTTATAGAATATTCTAGTCTTTTCTGGAAAGTTCTTTTCATATATAAATAGAGATTAGTTGTGGCAGAGTCAGTCAGTCAATAGTTTGATGTGTTAATAAGTTGAATTGTTAAAAAGTAGTATTGAATTTTGCCAAGTATTGAATAAAGTTGTAAAAGTTATAACAATATTCAAGTTCAACAAGTAATTTTAAATATGTATTCATGCTTAAAAGCTCAAAATGTCAATTTAACTCAAGATGAAATAATTAAAAGAATATGCGATAACGAAAATTACTTACTCCACAATTTATTTAGTAATAAAATGAGGCGTTGTGATTGAACACGATAAAAAACGAAAATGTATCGTCAGCCGTCGGATAGATGATGCATCTAATGATGTGATTCAACGAACGGTTTACAATACGTACAAAGAAAATCAAAATCAACATTAGAAATTATATTTTTATATTTAGCAAATTACAAGATTTTAACAATTTTAAGTATAAATAAAATACTTAGACAAACTTTATTAGAATGTGGTTTAAAGTATATAAAGTGAGATAGTCGAATGTGTATTATGGAATTGCCAGGTATTGTGGTACTTCGTCAAAATTTTATTTAAGACAGATTTTAAGTTAAGTATAGAGAAATAAATATAGTTTATTAACACTATTTGCTTGCATACCTTCTTTAGTCTAGCCGAGAAGTCAGTTTCCTGCGAAAAATCGTTAGAATCGTGCTGAAAATATGAGCGATAGCTCATTCGACGTGGAATTTCTAGAAAGGAGTATTTTTATTTTTTTCCGGAGATGAAAATTTCAATTATTTATTAACAAAGTAAACAAAAAAAGAGGACTTAGCTTTTTGTGAATAACTCAAAACTATAAGTGATAACGATACTTTCAAAAAATATCGTTAAAGAGGAGAAAAATCTCGACTTCTAGAACTCTAGGTTAATAAAAGTCATTTATATTTAATGCTGAAAATAGGGTCTTGCATGGGCGCAATGAGGCAAGAGAGTGCAACTCAAAAATGATATAAAATGATAAAATATTGATTTAAAAATTTGAAAAAATTAGGAGTCAAGTCTCGTCGTGTTTTCATCAATTTTTCAAAAAGATAAGCCATAGTCAATTAACTAATTTTTTCCGGTGCTCTATTTTTATTCAAAATAAACAATTGTTACAAACTTTTTTGGCATATTCTTATAAGTACCTACAAATGTAAGTAGGGCTTCAAGAAGAATGATACAAAACAAAACAAAACAGAAACCGGAAGAAATTTGTTAATTAATATTGGCATACCTTTTTGGAAAATTGATGGAAAATTATTTTTCAAAAGATACTTGATTCCTTCAAGTGTATAGATTATACTATAATTTTATCATACTTTTAATCAATATTTGATACAAAAAAAATCACTTTTTATAGTTGTACTCTCTGTTGCTTCGATGCGCCCATGCAGTAGCGGCCGCGCGAGACGCTAGTTTCAGCATTAAATATAAATGACTTACTATTAACCTTGAGTTCCGAAGTCGAGACTTTTTTTAGGAAATCTCCTCCTCTTTAAGGATCTTTTTTCAAACTCTCGTTATCTCTTATAGGTTATGAGTTATTAACAAAAAGTTGAGCACTATGAAAATAAACCTTTCTAGAAATTTGATTTCGCGTCGCTCATATTTTTTGCACAATTTTTCGCAGGAAACTCTGTTCTCGACTAGCCTATTTCGATTCATTTTGTTTGTGTCTGAACAACTCTATATAATAGCGAGAACGTTATATTATATCACATATTTTTTGACCTTGCTTTTAATAAGAATTATGACTAATCAGAATTATTATTGAATTCTTCCACAAAAAAAAAACTGTTTAATACTAAAGAGGAGCTAGGATCACACGTACGTCAATGTAAATAGTTTAAAAGTTACTTAGTGGAACTTCACCTTCCATGTACGATGTAATATAATTCAATAAAAAACGCATCGTTGATAAGGGAGTTATTGACCTTGTTATTTAAACAATGTAATTAATATTTTTTCAGATTTATGAACTAAGAAGTTAAGTGAACATCTCATTGACTTTCAAATAGGTTGTTTTTGCTCAATTTATATCTAAATTTTTTGACGGTACGTTAAATATAAAATTTATGTTGATTTACAGTAATAAGATTTTAACATAATGTACCGTCAAACGGGGTAAAGTCGATCAAATATAAAGGTTTTTTTAGTATATCGCCTAAACGATTGAATTTTTTTAAATGAAACTGAAAATGAAGATAGCTCAAATTATTTTTTTAACTTTTCCCATTTAATTTTTCTTCAAAGTGTGACTTTACCCCGCATATTGGGTAAACTCGATCACCTAGGTATTCAAAAGCATAGAAAAATCGACTTTATCCTCTCAAACGGTAAAATCGATCAACATACATTAAAAAATACCAAATCTATTTTTTTTCAATTTTAGGATATCGAATCCACAAAAATATTGAAAAATGCTTATTTATTTAGTATTTTTCTTACAGCCATGGGTTGCTATATGTAAAAAAACTAAAAATAATAGAAAAACAAAGGAACAAAACATAATCACAAATTCTTAAATCTATCTACAAAAAATATCACATTATTCACATTGGTAGATGGGTTCAGTCAAAACTTGAATAAAATACAATAAAACATATAAAATTCATAGCTGTACAAAAAGCAGCTTTTTAAAAATAGCTGTGGTCAAAAAATATCATTAAGACTCATTCCAGAAGATCTTGTTCTCCTTCGCGTAGATGAAAGTTGTGCCTTCTACGTTTTTCTCCTTTCAAGCAAACTTTTCTTTCAATCTGCTTAAACGTAATTATTGATAGGTCCGGAATTTGCTGATATACACAAAACACATCTCTCTTTGACTCCTCCTTGCGCATTGTATTAAAAGTAGTCATATACGACGAAAACAGAATTTTGATCTTCTGTCGAGCTTTCACTTAGGGTAGAGGATTCTCCTATTTCGTATTCTTCTGTGAATGACTTTTCTGATTCCGCAATCTCTAAATCCGACTCTTTTTCTGACTCGATGTCACTTATATTCTTATTTTTAGTTTGTCCATTTTCTTCTTCTGATTCGTTGTCACTTGTCCCTCTTATCTGCCTTTTGGTTTTGATTCATCTATTAGCAGATCCGATGTCCCTATGCTCTTTCCTGCAGATACATTAAGTTTTACTTTTCCGCCCAACCTATCTAACATGCGAGAAAAGTATTGGTTTACCCACAAAAAAGTTGAAATTTTGAAATCATTTTTTGAGTTATTTTTACGTTTTTCATCATAAACAACACGAAAAAATGGTTTTTAGAAAAAAAATCCTGTGTGTATGTCGTCGTCGTTGTCGTCGGCCACTTTTCGTTATATCTCTTGTGAGCACGATACAGCCGCCGGAGTGCAACAAATCACCAATTTTATGATTTAATATTGTTCAGGACATCTCAGAAATGAACCCTATTGATTTTCAGCTCACAATAGCCAGTACAGCAGATGCTATAGTACTTTAAGTACGACATTTTAATCATTTTTGGAGAAATTTCAGTTTGTTAGCACGATACAGCGTCCGGAGTATATACAAGTGACCAATTTCATGATTGGATATTATTCAGGGCATCTCAAAGATGAAGCCTATTGAGATTTAGCTCACTAACGCCAGTACGAGTGCTATGGTACTTGAGGTACCAAATTTTGTCATTTATGGAGAATTTTCAGTTTGTTAGCACGATACAGCCTCCAGCGTGTATACAAGTGACCCATTTTATGATTGAATATTGTTCACGGCGTCTTATAGATGAACTTTATTGATTTTTAGTTCACCAGAGCTAGTACAACGGGTGCTATGGTACCTGAAGTGCCACATTTTTGTCCTTTTTGGAGAAATTTCGGGTTTAGTACGATACAGCCTCCGGAGTGTCCTCAAGTGTCCAATTTTATAATTGGATATTTTTCAAGGTGTCTCACAGATGTACCCTATTGATTTTCAGTTGACTAGAGCGAGTACAGCGTGTCCAATAAATCCAGATATACAACATTTTTGGTTGTTTTTGGAGAAATTTCGGTTTGTTAGCACGATACATCCCCCGAAGTGTATACAAGTGACAATTTTATGAAAGAATATTGTCCAGAGCATCTCACACATGCGGAAAAGTTAGTTTTAATCTTTAAAACCGTTTATTTTTTCTCGTTTCACAGTGGTATTCGTTGGACCCGTCCGGAGTCAAGTCCAAGATGATCTACTATAGCACCTGTTCATGATGTTTCAAGTGTATCGTCAAAAGTTTTACGTGGAATTTTCTTTAGTTCAGCGTCAGAATTGAATGGACCTATCCACATACCTTCAACCCTGCAATAGAGTTGTTTTGAGATTTGAGACCAACAGACTCCACATCCTCCTTAAGAAGCTTTAGAAATACAGTTTTGGGAAGCACTCCTCTATTTTTAACTTCCACGTTTCTAACATATTTTTCCATGCCGCCTTAAGAGGTCGGAAGTTAGCTACATCGAAGGGTTGTAGCAGGTGTGTCGAGTTTGGTGGCGGCAGAACAAACCTAATATTGTTATTTTAGCATTCCTGCATTACGTTCAGAGTGATGTGGCTACTTAAATTATCTCCTACCAGAACTTAATCTCCATCTAGCTTTTTAAAATGCGGCAAAACAATAGAATAGAACCAGTCTTCAAATATGCTAGAATCCAACCAACCACTGAGAATGCTGTTGTATCTGGCCCCTTTTGTACCCTCTTCAGTCCATCTCACATACGAATGTTTTGCCTCATAGTCAATGTATGGTGGAAGCATTGTGCCGTCTCCTACTATTGCAAACATCACTGTGGTACTAGTTTTCGTGCTATATATGGCACTATGTGCATGTGTGGTGCCTTTTTCAAGACGACTTTCACAGCGCTCGGATCATCTACGAAATTAGTTTTATCATAATTAATAATATTAGAATATGGAATATCCTTGACGACATCTTTTAAATTTCTGACATAATCTTCCACTAACTCGTAGCTTACCCCTGCTCGAACCCGTTTTGTATTTACTGCCAGTTTTATAGTAAAATTGAAATTGCCTCGTGAAATCATTAAACCAGACTGTTCCAGGTAAGTTCTCTATAAACTTTGGTTCTATCACGCCACGATTTGTTAAATATTGCTTAACGATATGCTTAATGTCGATTAGCTTTAAGGGAAATCCCCAATAAGCCCAAAGTTGCATGCCTTCAGTCAACGTTTTTTCTTCGTTTGCATCTAGAGCGAGGGTCTCCTATACTTGAGCTGATGTCGTCCGTGATAATGGTCATTAAGTGTCGAGTAAGGGATGGTAAATTGCTCAACGGCAGCCCTCATTGCATTTTTTTGTTCAACGGCCGCCCTCTGAAGCAATATTTCTTCATAATTTTTCTTTCCCAGGGGTCCAAACTGTTTTTGGTAGTGTCGAGGCATCTAAAAACAAATAAACCAAATTAATATAGATATGAAATATCTCTGTCACTAAACAGGGAATCGCCATATGCTTGGCAATAATGTACAGGTCGTTATCTGTCTATTATATGTTTACTACACAAAAACATAACCTAAAATATTATTCCTAAAATTAAAAAGTAAAACCATATTTCTGAGACTGGAAGTGATCGAAATTACCCCTCAACAATAGATTTCTATCAAAAACCACCAATAGAGCTTTAAAATAATTAAATTAAGCTGTTAGCTGTGGAATCAATCGTTTTCGCATTTTTCAATTTTAGCCAATTTTCAACCTTCTATAATCACATTTGCCCACTCGTTCTTACCTTATGTATCGCTGAATACTCCGCACTCGAGCACGACTACACTCTCACTGAACCAATAGCTGTTGACCAGATAAAAATGCAATCGTTCCTTTCTACCCGCTATTATTTTCACAGTGGCGTGCTTGATCGATTTTGCCCCGGTTGATCGAAATTACCCCGTTTGACGGTATTTATGTATTATCATTAGCACTAAAATATGTTTTTCAATTTTTATAGGTTATGCTACAGGTAATGGTAACATTTTTAGTTGGGCGCCAACAACAACCTCTTAATAATTATAAAAAATATCTATTGAATCTTACTAATCTATTTACAAATTTGTAGTGTGTTTTGCAGCTTCAATTACTTTATTCCCGTGCTGTAATTACTCCATATTTATGACAAAACCACGCCCTTTCATAAGATTCCACAATCAAAAGCAGGGTTACCAAGTAATATATGTAACATGTAAAAACTAGATATGTTGCCGTATTGTGAGATTTATATCTACTAGGTAATACATACGTTTAGTAAAAACCACAAATAATTTTCAACATTAAGAGCCTGTTTCACCACTTTCTGAAGTGTCGGATAGTTTAAACGTAAGTTTTGTCACTTTCTAACCATGTCAAATGATAAAGACAAAAGTTGTAAATACCTATCCAACACTTTTCAGAAGGTGGTGAAACAGGTCCTAAATTTGTTTGGACGGAATAATATAACATTATTTCCGTCCAAACATTATTTATAAAAGTTCTTGTAGGATTGTTTTTGCAATAAGGTTTTTTTTTCGCCGAGATGTGCGCGTTATGATGGTTTATAATGCGATTTCTATTGAAGGTACGGCTTCGTCGGTAAACATGATTAATGAAATTATTGACATTTCGAGTGTTCTTCGTTAACCGCCAATCGTAAAGTCTCAAGATATTTGGGATAATATTAGTTATGGATATCTTTCCTTAATGTCTTTTTACTTCCCTGATAGTCCATTTCTTCTCAATATTTTTTATGGACTGACTTTAAATTTGGTACACACTACTCTGTAACATGAAAATTTACTACTGTCTGCGTAAAAGAGCACGATCAAGTTCATCAAGCACAACTGTTAATTTTCTCGAGTTCTTTCTACACTTGAATTATTGGATCTTTACCCGTGCGTCATTAATATCTAATAACATAACCGACATAATTATTAAGTGGCATCTCTTTCTATTAATAGTGAAGAACAGAACAAAATAATTTGAAAAATTGAATAGATGAGGCTTTTACTTGATGAAGATCCATACTGAACGATGAAATAAAATAATATAATTTGTCTAAAACCAATGTTCAATTTAAACTGGTTGACGCGTTTCACTAACACAGTAGTTTTCTCAAAACGAATAAAGGTATAATATAAAAATGTTTTAATATATACAGTGCATAAATACAGAATTCTATTTACTAATGTTAACAAAGGTATTGAAAGAAATTACCTGGAAATTCATTCACTACAAACACTCCTAAGCTATCTTCTACCTAAAAAGGTTTAATAAAGAAGAGTGATTGATATCTATGTGGTCGTTAAGCAGGTTACCTGAATACTGTTTTTTTGGTAATCTCAAGGGCCTCTAATTTAAACTAAAGGATTTACCGACTACATGTAGAATTTCAAAATTTGGGTCGAAAATGTGTTGGTTTTCTAATAAATTATTTGAATAGTTAGAATCTAATTTTTTGTTGTAATACTTACGTTTGTGTTCCGAAATTCTAGTTTTAAAATTTCTAAAAGTTCTACCGATATTAAAAATTTTAAAACTAGAATTTCGGAACACAAAAGTAGCTATGACAACAAAAAATTAGATTCTAACTATTCAAATCATTTATTAGAAAACCAACACATTTTCGACCCAAATTTTGAAATTCTAAATGTAGTCGGTAAATCATTTAGTTTAAATTTATTAGAGGCCTTTGAGATTAACAAAAATAAATATTCAGGTATCACTCTCCTTTATTAAACCTCTTTAGGTAGAAGATAGCTTCGGAATGTTTGTAGTGAATGAATTTCCAGGTAATTTCTTTCAATACCTTTGTTAACATTAGTAAATAGAATTCTGTATTTATGCACTGTATATATTAAAACATTTTTATATTATACCTTCATTCGTTTTGAGAAACCTACTGTGTTAGTGAAAAGCGTCAACCAGTTTAAATTGAACATTAGTTCAAATAAATGAAGTTTTAAACAAAGTATATTATTTTATTCCATCGTTCAAAATAATTTGACATTTGTCGGTTATGTTATCAGATATTAATGACGCACGGGTAAAGATCCAATAATTCAACTGTATTGGGTGTTGAAAACATCGGTATATCACCACTAGCAACCTTGTTGCCTTCAATTTTAATTCGCCTAATCGTTTTAAGACTCACATCAGTGGCTGCTGAAACGCATTCTTGAACCTTAAAAACATTTAAATTTTTTATTTCAAGAAGAATAAGGAAATGGTGTTATTTTGAAGTTGTTACAGATTGGAATTCATTATAAAAAATATTGTGTTCAAAATAAGTTAAACAACCTAACCTAACCTAATCCAATAGTTAAAACGTAAACACATTTTTCATTAGAAATTTTGAGTTACTACCTTTTTGCACCAAAGGCTTCAATTGTTTAAAATATCGAGGAGAAGTGAAACCTTAAGATTAATGAAAGGTTTAGAACTGTATTAAAAATTCAACATACCTTAGAGATGTTTATTATGGGAGTTCCAGTGTCTGCTTCTTGCTTAAAAAGCTGTAATACATTGTTTATAATTTCACTACTTTGACCTGTTAAAACATTATTTTCCACCTTACTTTTAAACGGCATTTTGATCGGCAAAATCACTTTTGAATAATATACAAAGTAAAATATTTTCACCTTTTATCCGAGACTATACCAACGATACGAAGTGCACGAATACAATTTAAAAATGAGCTCTCTGCATTTATTAGGTAGTGGAGTTCGCTTGTCTATGGCGCATCAAAATCTCAAGGGTCTTCCTACGTTTGCCAAGCTGTTCTAATTGACAAATCTCAAAAAGATGTTACAGGGAAAGATATTTGTCTTCGATGATTAGATTATATCAACTACAGCTTATACTGAAAGAAAAAGACAAAGAGTTCTATAAGAAGGACACAGAAAGTTTAGAAAAACATTGTAATGATCGCATGTTGATAAATGAAGTAGAATGTCTTCTTATATTTTTCCATTTTATCCCAGTACAGTTACAATTATTATCAAGCAATATGAAATCGTGTAAATCATAATGTATGAAAATTCTTAGAGGATAATTTAATTTCCCCCTTATTATACTTTCTATCATTGACCCCTATTATAGAGTTTCACGCTTAATTCTTTAGATCATTCCTCTATGATAATATGAATGAGTTGATGTTTTTAGACTAATTTTTTTTAGTGATTATTCAATAAGTTGCAGTGACAGACTGGGTAAAATGAAGGTTACGTTTTTTTAATGCAAATTGAATATATTTGGTGTACATTTTAAATACACATCGAATTTTATTCGAAAATTTTGGTTAGTTAACATTTTAACCAAAGTAATAATAATCATCATAAAATCCTCCTAGTGAATTTCGAAAAAATTATTAATTATACAAGGGATAAAGTATTTCATTTTAGCTCGAGCTTGTGTTGTCTCCCGACGCGAAGCGAGAGCGCAAATCTAATATTTTTCCAGTGTATAAAATACAGTGTTTTTTCTGCGAAGGGAAAAACGACGATTTAATATTGAAAAAATATTGCAATATATTGAAGTCAGAAAATTATCGATGTGAAATTTGAAGTTTTAAACTGGTAGACTGTTGTACTTAAAGCGACAATTAGACCTGCGTTGCTAAGAAACCTTTGAACTAATCAAATATCTGTTAATTTAATTCTGTGATTTGATTTAATAATTGCGAATTTAGTGATTGTTTAGTAGTTATTTTGAATAATATAAAGTTAAAAAATGTCTTCCGAGAATTCTCTGTTTTATGCATATCGCAATGGAAAATGTATCAATCAGGTCGTGGGTAAAAATCAGTTTATAAGGTACCTGAAACTGTAGTTAATTTTCTTCAACCCGAAAATGTTAACTCATACACAGGTAATTCATTTCGAAGATCGTCTGCTACACTTTTAATTGAATCTGGGGGAGACTTGATGACACTAAAGAAAAATGGCTGTTGGAAGTCATCAACGGTCGCTGAAGGATATGTTGAAGAATCGGTATCACGCAGTACAGAAATAGCTAATAAAGTGTTTAGACCGTGTGGTAGTGCTGCAATAACTCCCCAGATACCAAGTACATTAACGGCGGTTACGTCCATGGCAGAAAAATATAATTTAAACACAAGAAAATTCGACTGTTG
Source organism: Galeruca laticollis (assembly GCA_963921935.1). Taxonomy (NCBI): domain Eukaryota; kingdom Metazoa; phylum Arthropoda; class Insecta; order Coleoptera; family Chrysomelidae; genus Galeruca; species Galeruca laticollis. The sequence continues at coordinate 174,896,134 of OY998180.1, forward strand.
TACCAAATAGTAAAAGGAACATGTCATTCATGCAATGCACATTTGATATTTGTACTTTTGATATAAAGGAAATGTAACTTTTGTATAACAAAATATTATAAAATTAAATATCTACCTTTACTTATGTGTATATAAAGTACTCGCTTTTTCCCCAGGGAAAAAAGTAATTTCATAAAAAGTGATATTTTGTTACCTGTCAACAGAGATAAAATGTCAAACGTTTTTTCTCTCACAGAATTTTTATTTATTTATTTTTAATTTGTCTGTGCTTTATTTTCAAAATTGCTATTTGAAATTTGTTATTGAGATCAAAATATTCAATTTTGGACTGGAACTTTCAATTTTACAATACATAAATGATATTCTGATTTAAACTTTCCCATAAAACATTTAACAGAACTTGACGGCATTAATTTTAGATTAGGTAATTTTATTTCAGATTTAAATGGCAGCATATCACAAAAATGGAAGAGACTTAGAAAGTGTTGCGCATCCCTTCGGGGCAATAATGTGGACAACTCAGAAACATCTAAAAGTACACTCCTCGAGTCATCTTCACCCCATATTCTAGTCAGTACCCCCCACACCACTTCGTCATTACGTATACCAAACACCTCAAAAAGGAATAGCGTCCAGGATGTACTTAGAGCGAAATTAAGTCAAATCCATGTAGGTAAGTACAAATTTATTTTTCCTTAAGAATTACATGTAAAAAAATAATTCCTTCATAATAACAATTATTACATTAGTAGATAACTGCTAGATGTTTCATTGTGCAAAAACGTTTTGAGCGGATTTTTTTATTCTTAACAAATATTATGGGTAATCATATGGGAGTTTCTTTTTTTCATAGTTCGAAGATATTTCACCCTTCGATGATATTCTTGTATTAAGTAATAATATTTATGTATCAATGTTATCAATGTCAAATAATATTCTGATGGATGCCAAAATTGCGCCGAGATGTCGAAAACATTTTTCTATGATAAAAAACTGACTTTTTAACATAAATAAATAGTTATTTACATTACAAGCTGCGAGAGCTTACTTTTAGGAGCAGGCGCAGATCCAGGACTTTGACGTGGGGGGGGGTGCGCACGGGGGGTTTGGCGGGAGTAACTCAGATTTAGATTTTTGAAGATGAAGGAAAAGAAAAAAAGAAAGGTATCAAGTTGCTTATAAAACGTGTATTACAATTAATGTACAACTAGAGGTAATTACATTTTTTATTTACACAACAAAATCTAATCTGTGACTGCCACTCTTTGCGAATCGTGTAATGACGTCAGGAACATTGACACGAATGTCTCGGTGTATGTTGAGGAGGGCCAGTCCTACTAATCTCTCCTCGATCATTGTTGATCTGAGCCATGTCTTGAGCCGTTTCAAAGATGAAAAGCTCCTCTCAGCGCTGGCGATGCTGACGGGAAGAGAGGCTAGAACTTTGAGCGTAAGGTGGATGACAGGGTATACCTGTTTATCACAGCTAAAAAACGCATCTAAGGCATTTTTTGGAATAGCTTGTTTCTGTTCATGCCGTATTTTCCATTTTGCCATCCAACTTTGGATTTCCTCTTTAAGATGACAAAGTATCACGGAGTAGCTGCTGAAGCCAGCTAAGCTGTAATATCGATTGCATACAACTTCTACAGCGTGGTTTTCTTGCTCTTTAGGAGTTCTCTTGTCAGCGGACTGAGGTAGGAATACAGCAAGATTGTGAAGCCCTAGAGTTTCCTCAGAAAATCGTGTCTTTAAATCTTCCGAAATATGTTCAACTAGAGGTATGTAAATGGATTCCCGGTAGTATTCCTCAGGAGAGTTGCACTTACAATTTGCTCTGTTCTTTTGCTGTTTAGAAATTCTAGGTGTTTTAAGTTCAACTCCAAGACTTGCTGCATCCTCTTCGGCAGCTTCAAAAATATTGTGAAATCCCTCCTCACAATTGGTTCGTTTCGTTTCTAAGACTGCCAGTGTACTTAAGAGAATGTCTTTTGCACTTGTTATGTCAATGGCTTCTTTCTGGTAGAGACGTCTTAAGGGTATTGTTACTGACAATGCGTCAGAGAGGCTGTTCACACAAACGACAAACTCACTGTCACAAAGTGCATTAAGCAAAGTCTTGGCTTTTGATGAGCTACCGGCATCTTTCCAATTGGAAATATGCTCTAATGCGTCAGATATTTGTGAGAAAGAGGTTTTCAACTCTATAACACTCTCGTGCCGTTCAATCCACCTAGTTTCGCACAATAAAGTAAGGGAATATCCAAGAACTTGTCGCAGAATTTTATGGCATTTTGATGAGGCTTTGAAGAAAGATATGATCTCTCTTACGGTTCCAACAGCGTTTCTTACTTCCTGAACTGACGATGCTTTGGATATGGCTAAGTTCAGAGCATGGTTGTGGCAAGGCGAATAAACAGTGTGTTTAGAATCCTTTTGAATCTCTCTCACTGCACCTTTAACGTCAGAGGTCATGACACTACAGCCGTCAGTTGAAATACCAACACAATTTTCCACATTAAGGTCATGTGACTTCATCATTGCCAATACGTGTCTGGCTAGATCTACGCCAGTGACTGTAGGTTCTGTTATGTAACTCGGCTGTAATGTTGATTCTAAAGTGGTGTCTTCATCCTCGTTGACATTATGATCATCTCTAGGATTCATAAACTGGATGAAATCTTCTCTAATGCTTCCTTCATGCACATATCTCAGAATCAATGTTAATTGGGATTGGTGGGAGACATCAGTGGTCTCATCAAACATAATGCTGTAAACCCTAGATTCTTGGACTCTTTTGAGAATGATAGACAAAATGTCTTCACCACATGCATTTATCAGACATTTTTGTGTCGTTTTGCTGATATAAGTGGCTCTGCATGATGAATTTTTTAAGCGATTCTCAAGATCTGTATCTCCACTTTTCACCCGAAACTTTAATAACTCTCTAAAATTACCTTCATTATTGTTGGTTTCATTAAAAGAAAACTGGCCGTTATCCCTATGTCCCCGAAACGGAACATTTTGTCTCCCTAGAAATATAATTGATTCTACAATGGGAACCAATTGTTTGCGATTTTCCTCAACGAGTTGCAGACGATGACTAAGCACCTGGATGTAAATCTCTTTTTCTGGATTTTTATACGTGCGCAAAAAGCCTCGTCCAAACTGAACGGCTGCTTTGTGGTAGTGGTTGTTTGAATGAACGTTTAAATAGCCATCTTTCCCGAGAAGTTTCGTAAAACTTGTTAATAGCTGGGATACTAGTTTTTGTAAGGACACGTTTTTTTAAATCCACCTGTTAAGCCAAGTGTAAATAAAGGGCAGTATTTTCAAAAGAACCCTTTTTTGGAATCTGAAAGTACGAGCTATTCAAATGAGTCCAAATGGTTTTTACCAGCATATATTTTTTCAACTTTTCCTTTTTTGTTATGCTCAGAATAAGGGTAAGCATAGAATCCAATGATTAGTGAGTAGCTCATACTTGTCAAAGTCAGTAATGGTTTTTCCAATAACTCTCCCAATGTCGTGATAAAACTCACGGTGAAGGTTGTCACTCACTTTCATTAGCTTTGATGGTGACGACTCGAAGTGTAGCATTTCAGCGTTTTCTTGAATTGGTTGTAAATCATTTGATGAAGAGGCTACATTGGCTGTAGAGTCTGCAACAACAAAATATGTAACTCGTGTTTTTTTTACACAAACTTACAAACAGATGACTGTTTCAAATTACTGTAGTGAGATATTAAATAGGGCATTTCTTACAACTCACACTAACAACTATAATCCGATTTGTGAATGTATTTCTGGATTAATATAAACCATCACAAAATAGTAAATCTTACTATATTAACATTAACTTCACCTTATACAGTACACATGTTTTATTTTTATACTTTTATACCATATGTGAAATATTCTTTTATTTACATTGTTTGTTTACAACAATTAGGTTTTGTTATACACCACAAGATGAACTAAGTTTCAAAACCGGTAATGTAATAAAATAATAAATGTTTGAAGGGTACTTTGCTTATATTTTTATATTAATAATAAGTATAATTATATATATATATATATATATATATGAATTTCTAAAAAAGTGAAAAACGTGTTCTATGAGTCTGGGTCGGTGCTCATTTGTAGGTCCCGGGTCAAAGTGCCGCCGTGAGGGCAGCTTGAATAACGTATTTCCATTAATGGAAATACGCTAACAAATGTTGCTTTAGCTCAGTAAGACCATGCAAATTCCGTGGAATGTATCGGGGAATTATAGTTTCTATTCCCGTGGAATTAGGGGGAATTCTCTTAGGTCTTACGCGGAATGTCAGCTTTTGAAGTTGGCAACGCTGGTTGCCTGTCGCAAGCGTCAAGTGCCAAGATGGCGACGGCGACTGCCGAGTCACACCAAAGACATTGCCCGAGCATTTTTAAGTAATCTTGACTAGTAAAATGAGTGTAACTAACTAACTTACCTTCATCAATTATTCTTTTGGAGGGTTTGTTGGTTCTTAGAAGCCACTTGTCCATTTGAACTCACTATATATTGCAAAACAATAATTTCACCAAGAGTGAATCACGACTGCACTAGCAACACGTAAAAGTATCGACATCCGACGCACTCGCTACTAGCGGCTACCGCTCTACAGCAGCTCATGCTACTATCTAGCGGCATCCACTAGAACTAGCCGCCGACTCATACTTCGCAACTGCGTTCGGCATATACGCGGATGGCGAATATATAAGATCTGGTTTAACCTTCAAAATATTTGGTAAGTTATACTGGTTGCCGATCGCCCCCCCTGGATCCGCGCCTGTTTAGGTGCGAGGTGTATTTAAATAGCTGAGGGCTTTGCAGCGTGTAATGTATTAAACTTTTCATTCTTCCCCCGATTTTATTATTAAAACACACAATTTAAAGATGCAAAAAATTCTCTGTAGACTGCAATAAAATGGGTAGAAGGCGTGGGTTAACGTTACTTTGGTAACATTCGTATCAACAAAAACTAATATTTTGACAGTCGTCAAATAATTATTCTTCCATAAAGTCTACATCTTTTAAGTTTAATATTTGGCTACAATCTAGTTAAAAATGAATTCCATTGAAGAAGCAGCAATTATTGCGTGCAGAAGTTTGTTACTGGAAAAATCTAAAGACCGTTACAATGAAGCCTATGAAAATTTCATCAAATGGTGTACAACGAAAGATGTGTCCACAATAACTGAAGATGTATTATTGGTATTTTTCTTAGAAAAATTAAAGACATTGTCCCCTGCTACATTATGGTCAGAATACTCAATGTTGAAATTGATTATTTCATTAAATAAGAACCAGGATATTTCGAAATTTGGCCGCTTGAAGGCATTCATAAAAAGGAAAAATGATGGATATCAACCTCGAAAATCTCAGGTATTTACAAAAGGTGATATATCAAAGTTTTTGTTAGAGGCTCCTGATGAAATATATTTAATGAAAAAAGTGGTAGCGATTTTTGGAGTAGCTGGGGCATGCCGAACTGACGAGTTATATAATTTAAAAGTGAAGGACGTGGAGTATAAAAATTGTGTTATTTTAGTGCAGAATCTTACTACAAAAAATAATGTGCGAAGAAGATTTGTAGTAACAGAAGATTGGGTAACGTTTGTTAATCGTTATATGCAACTCCGACCAAAAAAGGCGCAAGATGAACGCTTTTTTTATCATTATGAGCAGGCAGATGTGTAAATCAGGTGGTTGGAAAGCATACAATTTCAAAAATTCCGTACGACATAGCTAAAATCCTCAAAATTACAAACCCAAATCAGTACTCCGGCCACTCGATTCGAAGAACGTCCTCTACATTACTAGCAAATGCCACAGGTGTGGAAATTTTAGATATGAAAAGGCACGCGGGGTGGAGGTTGTCAGTGGTAGCGGAAGGATATATAGCAGATTCAGTGACTCATAAAATAGAAGTTGCTAATAAAATCATGCCCACGAAATCTATATCTATTCAGGAAAGCAAACATTCAGAAGAATTTAATGATTATGTTGCGCAAATCGACATGCAAGAAATCATGCCCACAAAATCGATATCTATTAAGGTAAGCCAAAATTCAGAAACAGAATTTAATGATAATGCTGCGCAAATCGACAAGCAAGACAAAATTTCCAGTGACGTTGCTTTCAAACGAGATTTCAATCAACATTTGCCGTTAAATCTTTCAGAAATATACAACAATTATAATTTTACATTGTAATTTCCAATCTAAATAAATATTTGACAAGTAATTTGACATTTTTTTTGTTCGTTGTCCAGGGCACGAAAGTTTTTCATACTTAGCCACCGATAACCTAGCATGTTTTACTTTCGCTTGCCTATTTAAAATAAAAAAAATATATTTTCGTAGGGGGGAGAATGAAAAAGTAATTTACTGTTTCTACCCTTACTCTGTGGAATCTACTCATATTTTTAATTGGTAGACCTTTTTACTTATATTACTTCTTTAAATGAAACTAACTGTTGCTAAATAATTCCACAGTGTATTTAAAAATGGCAAACATTCTAAAAAATTGCCAATTATTTCGATATTACTGTAATGTTTTTATTATTTATTTTAACAGTAAACGGGTGGGGATAAATTCATACACACGGTAGGTTCACTTACTAATTTATTTATTCACTACACTATTCACTAATTATATACACAGTATATTCACTTAAACTAATTTGTATAAACATTTCACTACTTACACTATTTACTTGTTCGCTGTTTATATCACGAGATCACTTTATAAACTAAACTAATTCGCCATGGTCGGTCCTTTATATATGGGTGCCTTTTTTACTAGATAATTCTAGATTGCGGCTTATACAAAAACAATTGGCTCTGGCATTTTCTAGATTAGACTGGTCACAAAAACAATGTCTAGATAAGATAGTCACAATCGTAAATAGTTCTAAGAAATCCCTGCGCGTCCGCCATAATTTTAACTTTCATACATGGCTTAGACAGAGTCAGATTCAGGGACTATACCAGTGTGCTGTTTCGTAACATTACTATTATCGTCAGAATGACAGAAGTTACATTTCACGTTGATGTATAATAATTATTTTTGGCTAGAACAAGAAGTGACACCTTGTAATTGACTTAATATATATGAATAGAAAAAAGAAGAAGATATGATATTACAAATATTAAAGCTTATTAGCCATATGGGTATATCCCGGATATATTTTTCCCATTTAAGATTAGTATAACTGTGCAATGATAATATAATGAAATTTTGATAAGCAGTGTTATAGCGCGACTATGCGTTTTGAACATTCGGTATGCGCCATATCTGATATAATTATCAATTATATTCCCAAAAGGTGTGCAATAACCGGTTTCAAAGATATAACAGTTACTCTTACAGGAACACCGGGTATAGCCTAATTGTGGACAAATCTAGAGAATCCTCAAAATGATATGTTAATATTGTTTAGATAACTAATAAACGACTAGAAAAGTATTACGACATTATAGACATAAAGTGAATGATTTATATTAAATGAATAGAATTTAATTGAAAGATAACACTTTATTAAATAACAGATATTAGGAATCTCATTAACATGTCCTAATGAATTAATTCATCCTCACATTAGATAGTGAAAATAAAAAATGTATGCATCAATCGAAAACTAGCAGCTTTAGAAGTGAAACTTTTTATGCTACGCAAAAACTGTCAATGAGTGTACAAAGAACATTCCTAAACATTAACAAACATTAAAAAATTAATACAAATAAATTATGACCAAATACCAGATACACTATAAAAAAACTATTTACAATAAAAGACAAACAAAACTAAATATTCTTTTTAAGAAATTATTTTATTAAATGTTCGAACAAACCACCATTTTGGGCCAAACTTTAATCTAAATCGTTGCTTTAAGTAAATGTATGAATATCTGAGAAAAAAATCAGATGTACTTCTTTACAATATTATCAATATTGTTTAAACTCCGTTTTAAAAAGGCATGGAGTAATAAATCACTCATTTTGGCCGGAACCATAGGCGTACCACATTTAGTCATTTAAAAAAAGTTAAGGCTTCTAAAATTATCTCATTTCCGAAAATAACCGTTTTGTAATATTATTTAAAATTAAATTTCAAATTATCAATAATATAATAAAATGTGGATTATATCACTGACATCAATTTTCCAGAAAATTTATTATTATGTATAAAAGGGCGTAGACGAGTCCCTCCACTAAGCTCCAGGTAGTTATAATCCTACATACAATAAATAATAAAATAAATGTTAATAACAATTTTATACAAATACATATATATATCCAAACCAACCCCATTTGCCGATTATTCCACCCAATTAGCAGGTAATTGAAGAAACTTGACAAACAGGTAGCTCAAAAATGGTTTTATTATTGTGAAATATAGGCTTTTCAGTTCTAAGAAAATGCCCCCATAATACAATGTACTTACTAGAACTTTTCAACTATAAAAGTAGCGGAAAGGTTGAATATTTTCAATTTACAGTTCTTCTGTTCTGGAGAAACTGCTGTGTTGATTGATTTCCCCATTATTACTGTTATTGGTTATTATTTTTTACCGTTATTGTTAACTGGTGTTTATTTTTGTTCATCTATACAAGTTCTCTTCTCATCACACGAGACAAACACCTAACTACACCTTCCAACTATATAGTGTTCCAACCAAATTCGACCAGATATGGAGGATTTATCACCATCTAAGCGACCTAAAGTTGGCCCATTGTCGCTGAACGAAAAAAATATGATATTAAGTTGCTATTCCTCGTTGAAGAACGAAGAAATTAGAAGAAAAATCATGAATTTGACAGGAAGTGTTGATGAAACTGTGGAGATTACTGCAACAATGATGGGTGTTTCAAAAACAACAATTTATAATTTAATGAAGGAGAAAAAAATGGAAACATCACAGCCCCAGCAAAGTCCCCAGGCCGACCCAAACTTGAAATGGAAGACGACTTGAAGAATGGAATAAGGCGTAAGGTGCATGCTTTTTTCTTTCGAAAAGAGATCCCAACTCTCTCCAAAATTATGGCTTCGGTTCAAGAAGATTCAGATTTTCCGAAAATGTCTCGAAGTACATTATGGAAAATTTTGAAGGAACTTGGATTTGAATATAAAAAAAAATTATCGGAACGCAATGTTGATTGATAGAGACGACATTTTCATTTGGAGGAGGAGTTATTTGCGCAATATTCGGAAAGCAAAACTAGATCAAAAACGAATTTATTATTTGGATGAGACTTGGTTAAATGAAGTTCATACTGTTTCAATGTTTTGACAAGACACGAATGTCAAAAGTCGGAGGCAGGCAGCTCTTGAAGGGTTGTCAACAAGCCTCAATCCACCAGCAGGAAAAGGACGTCGACTCATCATTACTCATATCGGAAGTGCCGAAGGTTTTGTTAAAGGTGGATTGTTGTGCTTTGAGTCGAAGCAAACCGGAGATTATCATGAAGATATGGATGCAGACGTTTTCGAAGAATATTTCTCACAAATGTTAGATCTAATTCTAACGGGCTCAGTCATTGTTATGGATAACGCAAGTTATCACTCCAGGTTAGTGGAGAAGTTACCTTCAACTGCATGGCGTAAACAAGATATCCACGATTGGCTAACCTCGAAAAATATTGAATGCCCAGATAACCCGCTGAAAAATGAGCTCTTGCAACTGGCCAATTTACATAAACACAAATATAGTAGATACGTTGTAGATCAAATGGCATCAGCGCGTGGTATAACGGTGCTAAGGCTTCCTCCTTATCACTGTCAACTGAATCCCATAGAATTAATATGGGCCCAAGTGAAAGGGGAAGTTTCAAGAAAGAATACGACATTCAAAATGACTGACGTAAAAGTTTTATTCGAAGACGCGTTAGGTAACGTAACCAAAGAAAACTGGAAGAAATGTGTTGAACACGTGATACAAGAAGAACTAAATATGTGGGAAATGGATCATATAAGTGAACACATGATTGAACCATTTATAATAAATGTTGATAATGGAAGCTCAACAGAATCGTCTGATTCTGATATATAGACTAGTTTTTGTGTTAGTTATTACTATTATTTGTTAGACTTTTTTTTATAAATATTACATTAATTCGTACTTTATTCCTGCATTTTTCTTTTTCCTCTCCTATTGTAAACGGTATATTAGTAGTAAAGTTGATACCTACTGCAAAAAAATTTGCTATTTTTTATATAATATTTTATTGAAATTGACTGTCTCGACCCTTACTTCGTGGAATATGCTCATATTAGTGTTTTTAAATGAAACTCAAGGTCTCTAGTTAATTCCACAATTAACTAGAGACCTTGAGTTTCATTTAAAAACACTAATAATATTTTATGTTTATTGTTTCTTCATAGGAACACAAAAAATGTGTTTTTATTGAATCGATATTGTGAACTCTTTTGAATAGTTTTCGTAATTATAATTTCATATATAGTGCCTTCATATTCATATACCAAGTTTGTTTTGTCCTGATTGCACGCCTCTGAGGATTAAATTGTTTATTTGTTCATTCAAATACAATACAGCGACCCTTTCAATACAATAGGCGACCCAACCGAATACAGAGTCTACCTGAAATTCGTAACAAATGAGAAATTTTAGTACAAAATTAGATAAACTTCGGAGATATTTTATTATACACCCTGTATCGGTTCTGCATACCTAATGAGCTTTTATTACTCCATGCCATTTAAAAACGGACTATAATACATTAGCAGAATAAATTTATAGATATAATAAATAAGTTGGCAGCCGAAACCCATAATCGAACCACTGTCTAGTCGAGAAGTGAGTTTCCTTGAAAATTTACTATAAAATCCAATGAAAACATTTTTTTGTTAATAATTTAATTGTTATAAACAAATTCGGAATCTCGACATAATTTTTTGGGGATAGGCAAATTCCCTCCCAAGAAAAAAGGGGTCAAAAATAACGGGTAAATTCGGTCCGTAATTTTGTTTTTACCTGAAACTGTATAGGTAAATTCGGTCCCGGGTAAAATATTTTAAGATTGGACCAGTGTAATAAAACTGTAATATTGAATAATTTTAGTTTTATTAAATTAGATAAAAATATTTACATTGTTGACAAAGTTTACATAAACGGAATTGATATGTCTATATATTGTTTATACCTATAAAAATATAACATATTACATACAATTATATATTTAATAATATTAAGAAACCAAATTCTCGAAAATTACGAAATAGGCTACAAGACACAGGTACATAATATTGTATACCTGATAATTAAACGCCACAGTGAAATGAGACACATTTAATAAAATGCAAACGACTTATTTCGTTTTTCGTATATGATTCAATCATTTTTGTAATAAATTTTTGACGGTTTTTAACTTTACTATCGGTAATTTTAGTATTCAAATGTACACTTTGTAATTTTACATAAGTTTCGATTTGAAGCTCTTTAAGTTTATTAATAAAAACAAAAATGTTTGGTTGAGACTTGTAAAACGAATCGTTAAATTGTCTATGGAAAGATTCGCATGTATTCGTAGTCCGTGTAAGTTCTGCTGAGTTTGTAGTCCAAAGTGAAGGAGAGAATAGTGACTCCTCAGATATGTAATTATCTATCAAATAATCGGAATACGTTTGAATCCTTTCATCGTCTGGTGCTATTGAGAGCAGATCGAATACAAAACAATCGCTGATTTCTACAGGATTTAAGAAAGTTAGGGCAAAAGTCATTTTTAGCCATCGCCCCGCATTCATCTTTGTAGGCAGATATTAAACCAATTTGCTGAATTTTTCTATACCATGCCTGCAAAAGATGAAATCGACATCCGATTATTTGAGCTAATGGCCAAACTTGTTCTACAGCCTTATGGATACCTTTTCCAAAATCGATTATAATTTCAGAAATATCTAATGTAACACTATTTTTGATGTAGATCTCTGTTACAATATTAAATAATTTTTGGTACGTTTCACTCCGTTTGTTGGGTAATAGAGAAAAAATCAGAGGAATAAAGTGGCCGTTATAATACCCGTGTATCGTAAAAAACTGACAAAAAAATTGTGGGCAGTAATTAAATGTTCCATCTAAATATATTCGTCTGACTTTTCCGATAAATTGAATATTTGATTTACAAGAAAAGACGGCGATTTGATCAGCTGCATCATTAAAAAGTAAAAAATGTTCACCTCTGGATGTTTCAATGTTGATCTTCGCCAGAGTGTCGAAAGTTTGTTGAATACTTGTTGGCAATTGTGGAAGCAGTTTTCGACGAGCATTGTACAAATTCTTCCTTATTAACGCAACGTCTGACGTATTGATCGTTGAAGGCAGATTTTCTTGAAGCTCCCGTCGGATGATTTTTGCAGGCTTCTCCGATAAATCACCAATAGCCTTTCTTTCACAAGAAGTGCTTACAATTTGGCGGTTCAACTGTTATACATTTGCATTATGGCAATGATCCTTTACATGCTTTGTAACAGTTACATTGTCCACTTCACCCATACTAAGCAAATAAGATCTACACTTTTTATTTATACACGTCCACCGCTTTTCGCCACTTTTTAAATTTTTTTGAAAACTATACTTATAGTTGTTTATAACTACTATACGATTTCCTTTTTCACTCAAAATAATATTAAGATCCATGGTGCCAGACTACAAAGAATACTTGAATCGACTAATATGTAAACTGGGGAAACATACGCAACTAAATGGTACATATTTCAATCCATTTCATGTATTCATATTATTCATTTACCTACTACTACCTACTATTTTCGGAAAAGCCCATACTTACCATAATTACTTCATTCTACGAAAGAGATTAAGCTCCTCAGTATCGTGAAACTCTGGTTGGGAGGGAATTAACCTACCGATAAAAGGGTATAAAATTTTTAATTTAATCTGCTACCCGCTGGGACCGAATTTACCATGCCCCGCAGCTTTTTTATTGAAGTAAAAAAAATTAAAATTAAAAAAATGTTTATATTTATTATATTGCGTATTATTTAAAAATTCGATAAAAAATAGAGAAAAAATGTTTTTATCTTTGGTTATAATATGGTTGTTCATGTAATTTTTTTACTTTAATAAAAATATAATCGAGATTCCGAATTTGTTTATAACAAATTCATAAGTTAGTAAACAATTAAATTATTAATAAAAAAAATTTTATGGATTTTATAGTAAACTAGCTGAACCCGGCATACGTTGTCCTGCCAAATATTGGTCAATGTTTGTTATATTTAAAGCTACTCACTACTCACTAATCCCTGTCACAAATAATATTTATTATTCAATGTTTGAAGATAGTTTAACTGCGTGGTATTCTTCACTTTCAGAGTCAGAACTGTCACCGACGATGATGATTATATTATGTTCAATATCTATATCACATATACATTGTTCTCGTTCATACCATTTTTCTATAAGCCGATTAGTGTGTTTTACACATTTTCCCATGCTTCAGCGTTACACTTATGTAATGCTCCACTCCACATCCTTAATACATTTTCATCACTGTATCTATCTCTGCCAATATATTTATTATTAAAGCACAGAAAAAGTGCAACCGAAAAATCCAAAAATATGCATATTTAAATGCATCAAAAATTGACCAAAAATGCAAGGATTTTAGAAAAAAATGCAAGAAATAACTACGAGTTAAAAAGTCTACAAATAAATATAATTAACTCAACCGATTTCACAAATTACTTTGCATCATCAGGAGAAACAAAATATTGATGAAATGATGAATGATTCAAAGTAATTTGTGAGACCGGTTGAGTTGATATACTGTATTTAATTGTGGAATTCTAAACTTGGAATTCATTTATTAATTATTATTATTATTTTATTATTAATTATGGAAAGATTCCACGTAGTAAGAATAGAAACAATTAATTTGTTAAAAAATAATATGTTACCTATTTCTTGAATACATGAATACTCATACTTTGAGATAAAACATACTTCAAAAACAAAGCCAATAGCGATGTGTAACATATACTTACAATTTTTGAACACACTGTACAAAAAAGGTGGTCTCCATCCCAAATAAGTTCTCGGTGACACTTTATCCACATAGTATTAAATGTTTTAGGCATTTCGACTCAAACACTTGTACTTTCTTTTAATCAGGATACAATCACTAATCGTAACGCTTTTGTTGGAAGATACTGCTCAATTGAAGGTTTACCTATTTACTGAGGGAGGCCGCTCCCGCTGCGAATACCCCAGTTACAGTTAATTGTTTATGGTATTAGGTATTTCCCATTATAAGAATAAAGTTATAAAATAATAAATAATCATTATAGTAAGACCCTTTCAATAAAGTATGTACCAACTTTCAAGTTCTTTCAATTTTGGGGTAACAAAAGTAGTTTCAAACCCAAACAGATTTAATAAATTCCATAATGAAAACTTTCTGTTCAATAGGATTTTAAAATAATTGGCAATAAATGCAAAAATGCTCAAATCTTAAAAAAACGCATTTTTTTAAAAAAAGTATTAAAAAATGCAAAAAAATGCACGTTGTATTTTTTCCGTGCTTTATTTATTATAGTATGTCTTACAATCTGCCCAAATTAACCCAATAGCATTAAAGTCTGGGTGATAAGGTGGTAAGCTTAATACTTCGTCACCATGTTGTCGTAACAATTCATCTATAACGTATATATTTTCCTTTCGGTTCATCTTAGCCAATTGCAATAATTCTGGTCTTGTCAATTTTTCATCAAAATCAATATTATTTTTCTGTAATCAATTAATAATTTCCGGTAGGCTGTTTATTTAAAATTTCACTGTGGTATTATGCATTGTCCATTATTATCAAAGATGGCTCCTCCAAACCGGGAACTAACTGTTTAGTGATCCACTTAGTGAATATTGTACTATTCATTTCTTCGTGATAATCTAGTGTCAAAGATTTTGTCACAATAAGCCAGCTTCTGGAACAAACTCTTTCGAAGAACCAGCATGCAAAACAATAAACCGTTTACCATCATAGCCATCTGGTTTGCGAACTCTTGACATTATCATCCTGCGAAGACATTGTCTAATTTCCTTTCCTCGAGAATAAATCCACGTTTAAAATAAAAAAACTACTTCTCGTGGATATGTACTTTTACGGTTTTCCAGGTATGTACGTAAAAAACATGCTCTTTGTGAAACATATGAGTTCTTTCAATTAAAGCTCTTCGATTATCATCTTTTTTAAATTTAAATCCCAGTTCTTTCAATAATACATTTAAAGTTGATTTGCAGACAAAAATAAATTCCTTATTTTTCAATTAATCGTTCAAGGTTTGAAGGGTAACATGTTTTTCTGAAAAAAATCTTAATCAATATAGATACAACATTTTACAATCAAAAGACTAGGAGAAATGATATAACTGCATTTCAAAAACGGGATACAAGTGCTGCAAGATGCACTAATTGTGAAGCTATTCAAGTAAAAGGAATATAGATGCGACATCTATTCGATGAAGTTTGAATTAATAAACATGAACCCAATAACTCTCCTAGTACAGCTGTGATTGAAAAAACTAAGGCAGTTACATTAGGTCAGTAATACGTTTCTCACTAGTCACAGTGTCATGTCCATTGAATAAAATAAAACGTGTCAAAAAAGTGCCACTTTCTTTATACATATCGTGCAATGTATGTCGTACTGCCATTTTCTGCCCTTCAGGTAAATCATTTCCATTTTTTAATATTATACACCGTTTTTCTTGATATTTTAAGTGCAACAGGTACTCTCTAAAATACAATTAAGAAATGTAATGAAAATTCTGTTTTGGTTTTACGTTTTACCTCTTGCACAGATCACAAAGGTCCTCCATGTATTCTCTCCCATTCAAAATACTCGCACAAGTTTAAAACAAACTGTTGTGCTTGTGACTTAGGATCTTTCGAGGCATAATCTGAAAAGGAGTACAAACTTATTGAAAAACATCTTTTTCGGCTTTGGATTTTGTTTACATTATGTAATTATTTTATTTTATCATTGTTTTTTCTATTACATAGGGTTTTCACACTCAAATTACTGCTGTGTAAATATTCTGGTTATGCGGAATCGTAGACAGGGCCAAGCACCATTTCAAATGTGAGGTTCGGAATTTTCAATAATAAAGTGTAAATAAAACAAAGATGTATTGTACTTACTTTGAAACTAAAAATACCAAGAGACGTTTAGCTTTAAGAAAAACTGTTTTTGTAATAAATCCAACTGCAAAGCACAAAGGAGATAATAAAACACAATAAAACAATACCACAATGACAGACAACAATGACTTTGTAAGTAGATGGTACTGCACTAGTCAAGAGAGAGTCAAGTTATGAAGTTATGCATAGTATAAATACTGGCGCTTGTATAGTTTTCTCTTTTCACTGTTCAGAGTGTTAATCAATCACCAAAACAACATACTTCTCTGCTTAAAAGATAAATATTAACGAATTTTGATCTGCTTGTCACGGTTGATAGAAAGAGATGTTACATAAAAAGTATGCGTTTTATTTTATCACATATTAATGACGCACGGGTAAACATCTAACAATTCAACTGTATATAGATTATCAATTATTATTTTTAAGAAAAAAACTATTCCTTAAGAAATTTTTTAAAAAGTTGATAATTGAAAAAACCGATTATAAACTATTAAAATTTTTTTTTTTTTAAAATAATAATTTATTAAAACGTATAATCATTATTATTACATTTTAAACAAGGGCAGAGGGACAAGTCCCTATTATGCCAAAAAAAAATCAAAGGAAACATCAGTACGTTATCCTACGCAAAGTGCAAGTCTATTTTTGAAAGTATTTGTCGAAGGTGTAGAAACTATATCAACATCCAAATCAAATATCCTATTTGATAAAAATTCTGTCTCTGCTTAACAACTAAGTTTTCTTTTTTAAGTTTCAACTGACGACCTCTAAGGCGACTATCCCGATTTGGAATGAACATGTCTAAATTTCCGAAATTATACTTTAGTATTTTGTGTGGTCATTACGGCTCCACGATCTCAGCGAAGTTCGAAGGAAGTTAAGTTGGCCATAGACAGCCTTTCTGTATAGGAGGATCTTCTTGGACCAAAAGGAATCCGTGTAGCTTTTCTTTGAATGTTTTCCAATAGGGTTTTGTATCTAGCAATGTCTGGATACTATGTTGCTCAGCGTATTCTAGAATGGGTCTCACATAAGTAGTGTACAAACTGCAAAACGATTGAAACGAAACTTCTGAAAAGCACCTCCAAATAAGATACAGTCTAGTGTTGGCCCGTTTACACACAGATGTAATATGATCAGACTAGGTTAGCCGATTGTTTACAATGACTCCTAGATCGTTGTGAGAAAATACCGAATTTAACGATTGTCCGTTGATAAAGTTCGGCTCAAGAGGGTTGTTTTTATCGATTCGAAACACCACGCACTTATCAGTATTCAAGGGTATTAACCATTCAGAGAACTACACTAAGATAGAGTCCAAGTCTTTCTTGGAGAATTCGTTGGTTGGTGATTGGATTAGCATAGATTTTTGTGTCATCAGCATTGACAGATATTTTGCTTAAGACGTAGTAAATAAGATTACTGATGTAAACGGTAAAAAGCAAAGGGCCAAGTAATGGGCCCTGTGGTACTCCACTTTTCACTAGTCTATCTAGTGAGATAATTTTGTCGACTCTAACTTTAGACTCGTTTCACAAAGGACTGATGATCAGGACTGACCATCCGTACTCTTCATTGTTTTATGTGTGTCTTTCACATGTCCTCGCATAAAAAGCGCTTGGGCATCGGTCTAGCCCGTGGCGTCTTCGGATAATCAGTTAAAGTCGGGGCTGTTTGATAAATAGAGATTTTCACATGTAGGCGTATTATCAGTTGTAGTTTCGATACAGTGTTGCGAACCAATTTAGTTTTACTGTTCTTTCTTTTTTGTTGCAACGCAAAATGGCAGTATGTAGTGAAGAAAAACACCGTCTTTGATGATATAAAGGATGGACCCATATCCTTCTGGATTTTCGTTTCTTTTTTTTGCTTTTTAATTAACCTTTTTACGCACAATGTGACAACAACGCGATGCTGTGTACTTCTCAGATTCATGTTGACAACTGATGGTACGCGTTAATGTGAAAACAATTTACTCTACCGATGATCGGCAGCGACCGATCATCAGCACTGATCATCGGTCTTTTTTTAAACGGGCCTTATATTATCGATTCGTCAGGAAATTCTCAATCCAGAGCAACAGAGTGCCTCGTATGCCGCAGTGGTGAAGTTTGTTAAGAAGTTTCTGCTGAGATACAAGATCAAAGGCTTTCTAAAAGTCCAAATAAATAATATCAAAACTTCGAAAAAAGGCTATTTTTCTATGTGGTTTATTATTCTTCTTCTTCTCGTGCCAAACGCTGTACATCGTGTAGGCGATCATCCACCAATAATTAGTCTATAATGCGTAATTGCCCTTCCGCGGCTAGTGCGAATATATCACCCACGTTCCTCATCCGTACCAGTTTCTGATATCACGTAACCACGAGTGTTGTCTTCGTCCTGGGCCTCTTTTTCATTCTATTTTGCCCATTAGTATTAGTCTTAGTATGTCATATTTATTGCCTCGGAGTATGTGCCCCAGATAAGAAATCTTGCGTTGTTTTATGGTTGTTAATAGATCGTGCTCGACGTTGGCTCTTTTAAGTACTTCCTTGTTTGTGACCCGGTCTATCCATGGGATCCTCAATAACCTGCGGAGTGTCCACATCTCAAAGGCCTCTATGCGGATCATGGATTTCACTTTAAGTGACCATGTTTCCGCTCCATATGTTATTATGGGCCAAATATAGCATTTCACCTTACGAATTCTTATGTTCAGCGACATTTCTCTTCGACATATATTTCTTTGAAATTTAATAAAAGCAGTTCTTACCATTGCCGTTCGCATTTTTATCTCCATATCGCTATCCAATTTGTCATTGATGTTACAACCGAGGTATTTAAATTTGTTGACACTTTCTATGGGCTTATCTACAATCATTACTTGGGCTTGATTATGTTGGTCTCTGCTAATGATCATGAATTTTGTCTTATCGATGTTTATTGTAAGCCCATATTACTTACCAACTATATTCATTCTGTTTAGAATATGTTGTAGATCTTCCAAATCGGTTGCCAATATAGCAGTATCATCAGCATAACGTATGTTATTTTTGGGTATTCCGTTTATTTTTATACCTTTTTGTTGATTTTCTATGGCCGTCTGGAAAATCATCTACGTGTATACGTTAAATAATAGCGGATATAAAATACAGCCTTGCCGAACAACATTTGTTATTTCTAGCTCTTGGGTTTTTAATGAGTTGTTAATACGAAGTACTGCTGTTGAATTCCAATATAGATTTTGGATAATTCTAAAATCTTTTGTGTCGAGACCAATTTGCTGTAATATTTCCATCATGTGTTTATGTTTAATGCTATCGAAAGCTGGTAGTCACTATGAAGACGTCTTTACGTTGGTCGTAACATTTTTGGGTCAACAATTGTATCCAGTACATAGCCTCTCTGGTGCCCATTGCGTTTTTAAACCCAAATTGTGTGTTGTCGATGTGCTCTTCGCATCTCTTATATATTCTGCCGTGAAGAATTTTTAGAAATGCCTTTAACGCATGACTCTTTAGGCTTATGAGTCTGTGGTTATCGCAGGTGTAGACCTTACTCTTTTTCGGTAATGCTATAAATGTTGATCTGAGCCATCCAGTCGGAATAATGCCAGAGTCATAGATTTTATTAAATAACCGACATAAAATTTTTGGATACATTAGTTTTAGTACTTCTGCATGAATAATGTCCTCACCAGGTGTCTTTCCGTCTTTGAGGTTTGTGATAGCATATTCCACTTCTGAAACGAGAATTGGTGGGCCAGTTATGTGTTCATGTTGAATTAGAGTAGGTATTGCTCGTCGATCATCTTGGTACAGGGTTTTTATATGATTTTCCCATGTCAAATGTAGGTGTTCGTTGTCTGTTATTATTTTGTTACTGTGTCAAATGGGGCTCATAATTCTTCTGTTGTAATTTCCTTGAGTTTTCTATGGAAGTTAAAAGAGTCGTACTTTTCGTGTAGTATTTCCGCGTCTTGGCATTGCTCTATCAGCCACAGTTCCTTCGCCTGCCTTATTTTATTTCGTATATCTTTGTTTATTTGGTTGTATTTGTTGTTATTATTTTCTATTTTCGCTAGTCGTCTATCTTCCATTCTGTTAAGAATTTCTTTATTCATCAAAGGTTTAATAGCCTCTTGTTTATTGTATCCAACCACCCTTTCAGTAGCACCCTTTATCGTTGTTTCAATCGTTTTCCAGTGTTCGTCTTCAGTTTGTTCATCGGATATTGTATTTGTTTCAAAACTCTGTTTCAGTGCTTCGATGAGATTGTTCCGTTTATCTGGATTTTTTAAGGTTCTTATGTTATATCTTTTGGTGTTTCGACGTTCTTTTATTATTTTACCTTCAAAGTTAAAGTCCCTTATTTATTAGGGGGTTGTGGTCGGATCCAATATCCGCTCCTGGATATGCAGCTACTCTTGTAATGTTGTTTTGAAAATCGTCTTTTGATCAAAATATAATCTATTTGATTTCTTACTACTCTAAGGGGTTTATCCTGAGGAGATTTCCATGTGTATATGCGTCTTGGGTCTAGATCGTAAAATGTGTTTTTGATTGTTAGATTCTCTTCTTTACAAAATTGAATTAGTTTATCTCCTCGATAATTTCTTTCACCCAATCTAAATTGGCCCATAACGCCTTCTATCGCTTCTCCTCGTCCCACTTTTGCATTGAAATTCCCTAATACTATTGTTATCTCTTGGGACTTTAGTGATTTAGGATTTCGTGTAGTTGTTCGTAGAATATTTCGATCACTTGATCGGGTTTATCTGCCGTTGGGGCGTATGATTGCACAATATTTATATTGAGTGGTTTAGCTGAAAGCTGCAACACCATGATTTTTTCTGAATAATTGATTATGTTTCTCACGGAGCTCTTTAAGATGTCAACTCCGTGTCTGTGATAAGGGTCATTGGTTGTTGCTCCGGAGTAGTATATTATTGCATCTTCTTTTTGACATATTCCATTTTCAGGCCATCTAGTTTCCGCGATGCCTAGGATGTTTATGTCGAGTCGTAACATTTCCTTTATAGCGTTGTCTAGTTTTCCAGCTTCGTACAAGGTACGTATATTCCATGTACCAATCCTAATCTTCAGCTTTATCCTGTCAAGCCGGGAGATTCTTCGCACCCTCGGGTGATTTAACACCTGCCTGTGACTGAGGCCATTTCTTTCTGTTTTCCTGACATAATAAAAATATATTAGCCACTTAGACTTTCCAGGGGAATATAAGGATATTATACAGTCATGTCGTAGTTTCCCTTTGCTTTCGATTTATTGTAGAATTACATTTCCTTAATTCTAGTTCTTTTAGTTATACCGCTGTTACTCGATTGTCAGAGCCTCGTTAGTTGTCTAGCAGGGTGCGCCGGATGACCGGAGTCATCACACGTGCAGGAGAGGCTGATATTTGGATCGGTAAGTAGTTGTGTCCGATCCCTTACACCCCTGGTTTATTATTGCAACGATCGAATTCTTTAGAATTTTTTAGAGACTTTGCAACATTTTATGAACACTGCATAATTAGATTCACTTTTTGGAGGATTCGTTTTCACTTACTTCTTTCCTCCTTTTGGGAGATTTGATAAGCGGAATGGACAAGTTGTTGAGGGATAATGCCCAATCATTGACACAGTGTAGTAGGTTGGTTAACGTGGAGCGGACTGTGACAAAACCATGTTGTTGTGTTGGAATCACCTTTTCCTCAAGAAGAAACCTGGTCATCTCTTCTGAAACAATGGCTTCCATAATCTTACTGACTATTGACAACAAACTTATTGGGCGATAGTTGTTTGAGTCCAATTTGTTATCTTTTTAAAAAATTGTGGTGATAGATACTAATTTCCAACTGGGAGGTAACGAGCTTAGAGTAAATGAAGTACGCATAATGAGAGATAACGGAAGTGTAAGGGTGTTTGCGCAACTTTTCCACAATTTAGAGGTTATACCGTCTAAACCAGGAGAATAATTAGAGCGAAGTATTAATAATTGTTGTTTAAAACGGTCCTCTGCAAATACTACTTGTTCCAAAGATGCACTAAGACGAGGACAGTTAGATGGGAGGTTATCGTTTTTAGGTTCTCTAGTAAAACCTTGGGAAAATGTTGAAGCAAGAGTTTCAGACGATTCTTTGTCGGAAGCGCATAAAGTCTGGTCGGACTTTTGTAGTAGAGGTATCGAAACTTTAGACGTTAAAAAAACCGTACGTATTTGAAAAGTTTTTTCTTGTTACCACTAGCAATATTTTCTAGGAAATAATTTTTTTACAACTAGTATTTGATATTTAATTTTTTGTTAACTATAAAAATTCATAATTAACAAAATCAACATTTACAAACTTTTTTGGCATATTCTTATTAAGTACCAATTTAAGTAGGGCTCAAAGAAGAATTAGATTTTTAGAGCTGTTGTTTAAACTTTTATATTGATTTAATTAAAAACAAAGTACCGGAAAAAATTTGTTAATTAACAATAGCTCTTTTTGAAGAATTGATGGAAAAATTTTGTTACAACGAGACTTAACTAGATTGTACGCCAATTTTTTTTAAATTCTAAATCAATATTTTATACTAATGAAAAATAATTTTTGAGTTGTACTCTCTCTCGCGCCCATGAAGTAGCGGCCGCGCGAGAACCTATTTTCAGCGTTAAATATAAATTACTTGTTATTAACCTTGAGTTCCGGAAGTCGAGACTTTTTTGGGAAATCTCCTCCTCTATAAGGATCTTTTTTGAAACTCTCGTTATCGCTTACAGTTTTTGACTTATTAACAAAAAGCTGAGACCTCTATTTTTGTTTATGTTTTTTGTTAAGAAATAATTGATTTTTATACCTCCAGAAAAAAATTAAAATACTCGTTTCTCTCGAAATTTGGTTCCAGTCGAATGAGCTATCGCTAATATTTTTGGCACAATTCTAACGATTTTTCGCAGGAAACTTACTCGACTAGACTACACGGACCTTTAGATCTTCAGTCCAACGCCCTCCCAACTAAGCTATTTTGTATATTTGCAGTCAATCATTTCGGCTTATTAATCAAATCGAGTCGAGGGGAGAACATCATTGCGTCTCTCTCACTCAGCTTAACTAAATAATAATTAGAAAAGAACAAACAAAGAGTTTAACAAAATTGTTAGTTTTACGAGTTTACTCTCATCCAAAAACTCATAGTGTCCTATAAAAAGTTCCCATTCAATAAACAACCAAGTACGAATATATCCTATTTATTTGCTGATAGTTGAGAATTTTGCGCTTAACTTTCATTATATTGTATCATCTTTAAGGTGCCCGTCCCTGTAATGTTACACTGAAAGGATATAGGCGAATAAAAGTAACCATGACTTTTTTATTTTCCTGTCCATTTTTTTAACGACCTTGGTTGGTACTATTTTAATTTCAAAGGATTCTCACAGCACACAGACGTACGTCAATTGTTACATACCTTTCAGCAAACGTAACTCGTATATAAGGTGTCTACAAGAACACTCGTTTAAACAATACCTATTGATAGACAAATAACAAGCCCTGTGATATTTATCCCCAAAAAACTTAAGGAGGAAAATAAAAATCTGTAACGTAAATTTAATTAACATTCTTGGCATTGTTAAAGTTAACTTCCAATTTTCTGATATTCAAATATTCAACAACCATCACTAGTCTGTGTTTAAAAATGTTGAATGTTTATAAATGTCGGTGGATAAATAATCCACACCTTCAATAGAAACAGATAACGTTCTGAAAATAATTGTGTAATAATTTTATCAGCATATTTTCAAAAAAAGTATACATTCAATTTTAATTTGTAGTATCTTGTTCATCTATTTAGGAAATTATTTTCAGGTTTAAGAAAACGACGAGCGCTGTCAGTTCAAGAATTTTTTCACAATCCCAACCAAGAAAAACCGACAACTTTTTACGTCCCATCCCCTTGCCCAGATTCCACCACTGCCCAAAACCGTCGACCCCGACCCCGTCAACGAACTGTCAATTCTCTTTCCTTTACTCCAGCTCAGAGCAGAGAGTACATAAAATGTCAGAGTGGAGAATGGGATAACCTCCCTTACGAACCTCCTCCCGATTACGACGTGGAAGAAAAACCTCCTAGCCGACGATGGTCTGTGGTAGCCTTCAGCAAGGGCCCAGAAAAAACAAAAGCAAAAATAGAGAATGTAAATATAAAAATACCGAAGACTAAGCTGAATAAACAGTATGACCGGGCAAGGTCACAGTCACCCAGCTGGAATAAATCACCCGCGAATGCGATTAGTAGCGAGAATAGACGAGTGGCCAACTCGAAAAGTCATTATGAACTCATAGGTGCTAGGAAAAAACCGGAAGGCGGACGAGACCGCGGACGTGAGCAACAGGTAACTAATTGTTTTAAAAGCTTCGTTTTTATTATCTTGCATAGGCGGACTTATTTCCTTTCAGTAATAATGCTGAAGGTACAAGTACATTTTCTTTAAAGATATTCGGACTACTTAGGTAAAATGTATAAACATATTTAGTGAACATTTCTAAGTATATCTGCACGGTACAATTCAATTTTAAAATATAATATATAGTTGTTAATATTATTATAGAATTACATAAATAAATTTCAGACACCCAAGGCAAACTGAAGCTAAGCTGAATTTTCAGCATTATATACTAACTTTTTTGGCGCCCACACAAAAATCTTCTCCCACGAAAAATTTATACTCACTTATATACAAGTAGACAGTAAGGAACTGGTCAGCAACGTCATGTGTACACATTTAATTTAAAAAAAAATATCAAATTAGTACAAAAATTATTATGTGTCAATATTTTTTCGAGTAAGGTTAGTTTTGAATTCAATACATAAACCATTTTACTATTTTTCAATTTATCTATTATCAGTTCCAATTAATAATACAAAATATTTTGGTTCTTCACACCAGAAGTTTAAAAATGTGTGGTATCTTCGATACAACCCAGTGAATGTTGGTTTCAACGAAAATAAATGAAGCAAGTCAACCGCTATACAAGAATATGGTCAGTCCAATCCATTATTACTTTTTTACAAATTTCTGATTACTGTATTATAGCGTTGTGTATTTGATTTCCAGATGTTGCAGAATTTTCAGTCAATTTAATCAGGTATATTTTGATAAAAACTATGGTCACATGTCTATTATATTTCAACAATTTATAATTACCTATTACGATAAAATACTAGAATTTTTTCGATTAAAAATCTATTTATAACTAGAGCAATTTTCAATTTATTTCGATGGATATTATACAATACTTACAATATTCAACATATTGTCAAGTTATAACAAACAATTTGGCACTATTAATATATATTTTACCGATTATTCATCAAATAGGTACAATTTTTAATACAAGAAAGCTCATTTATTGCAGTGAGAAATTACACATAATCTATTTAATTTAATTATGGCACTTAAGAAATTGATTCGAAACAGAGATTCTATAACACAAAGTTTGGAGAACCTGACAACTTTTGCACTTTCTGTAAATGTTAAAAAGCGTTGAGTTCAGACTTAATACGTGCACAAACCTACTAGTTGAATTTCAATCAATTCAGACAGATATAGTGAAAAAATGTTTAGATTCTGAGGTAAAAGATCATTATCAGTTTGTACATAATTTAGAAAGTGATTGTTTGATATTATCGGAGTTTTAAAAAATTATATTAAAGGAAACAGGACAATTAACGCTCAAAATAATAACTCTAATAATAGATGTAGAATAGACAATTCAAGTAATTTCTTCCTAAAATTTAAACTTCCTACATTTAAAGGAGGCTATGAAAATTGGTTAACTTTTAAAACAAACTATTTATCGATTGCACCTAACAATGAATCAATAAATAAAGCAAACAAATACAATTTCTTACGTACCTCTTTAGAAGGGTACGCGAAACAAGTTATTGAAGGTATTTATTTTGTCGAAGAACAATATGAAGTTCCGTGGAAAAAATATTTGACAAGAAACTTCTACTAGCAAATAATCATGTTAAAGCCATATTTCAAACAGAAAGCAAGCTCCTGTAGAAAATTAATAGATGAAACTTCAAAACATATGTTGCGGCATTAAATCATTTAAAATTAAGCGATGAAGAAGGCTGTAACATATTTTTAATTTACGTAATACATTTTAAATTAGATTGAAATTTCAGGCAACAAATGACTTGCCTACTTTAAAATATTTTTTTGATTTTTTTAATAAAAAGGCAGACGCTTTAGAAAATTGGCTACAAAACCAATCTAATAATTTAACAACAATATTTGTTTCTAGGAATTAAGGAAAATGTAATCTTGCAGTCAATGCAATAAAATGTAACTTTTGTAAGGGAGATACATACTTGTAACATTTTCTTACAATTGTCACCAACAACTCGATTTAATAAAGTTAAAGAGTTAATAATCTGCATAAATGGTCTTAGAACAGTCCATAACAAAGATTAATATAGATTAGGACACTGTTCTCAAGAACACAATACATCATTATATAATAATTCACATAATAACACAACCAACGATAATGAAAAAAAACTCATACAACCAATCCCCAAATTCAAGTCAATGTATCCATTTGAAAATCGAATGCAAATATTAGTTAAAAACAAAATATCAGCTTCCCAAGTACTATTATCTACTGTCACCTTCCAAGTTAAAGACACAAGTAACAATTTACACCTAGCCAGAGCATATTCTAGACAGTGGAGCTCTTCAACTTAATTACACAAGAATTCCTTCTTAAACTTAACATATCCTTATCGACTCATATCTCAATTATGGGCATCCACCAAATATTTCCAATTTTTCCGCTGCTATTAACTGCCTAGTAGTGCCCACAATTAGTAATAGCACTTTATCTCGATTTATTAGTCACTTTCAGTGGAGTATTCCAAGGTAAATCAAGCTATCTGATCCTCTATTTTACAAACCTGGTAATATTGACATATTGATAGTAGCTTGTGAATTCTGTTATATTCTTTCTCAGGGATAAATAAAACTAGATAACACTTGCCAACTCTGCAAAATAACAAAATGGGTTGGGTAGTGGCAGGTGTAGCTTCTATTTCAAAATCAAATACTAAAATGTCATCCATTTTGTATTTATCTAGTAATAATCGTTGTCCAGAGGACGATCAATTACGCAAGTTCTAGGAACTTGAAGAAATTCCATTTAATCGTTTTAAATCTGAATGCGAAACGTTGTTCAAAAATACTATTCCTAGATTATCTAGTGGGAAATTTATTGTTAAAATCCCATTCAAATATTCTCCATTTCAAAGAATTATGTGGCGAGATAATCCTAATAAGTTATTATCTATTCTTCAACTGACTACCGTCACATATGGTACAACTTCAGCTCCTTTCCTACCCATTAGACGTTTACACCAATTAGCTGAAGACAACTTAAGGAAATTTCCGGAAGCATCTCATACAATTCTTAATGATTTTTATTTTGACGATCTTTTCACTGGAGCCAATGATCTTAATACTTTATCAACACTGTGTACAGAAATTACATCACTACTCAATTCAGCAGCTCATTTTCAACTAAGAATGTGGATTTCAAACACTCAAGAACTTCATGATACAATTCTTTATTTCCTGACGGCGTCGATTCATTTCTACAAGAGGTTTTCCTTCTTATGCATATACTGACAATGGCTCAACGTTCAAATGAGCTCATAATTGACACATTGTGTAGTACACAAAATACTATAATCGAGTTGCCTCAACTCAAGGTTTCGTTTGGAACTGTATTCCCTCTTACAGCCCAAATTTCGGGGTCTATGGGAAGCT
Organism: Galeruca laticollis; assembly: GCA_963921935.1. NCBI lineage: Eukaryota > Metazoa > Arthropoda > Insecta > Coleoptera > Chrysomelidae > Galeruca > Galeruca laticollis. The sequence continues at coordinate 174,924,136 of OY998180.1, forward strand.
CCTGTAAAAAGCATGAAATTTCACTTAAAAATAATTATCAAAGACACTGTTGCAATATGTGAGGAGTAAATACATTGCTGATACAGGTTGAGAGAATACTCAACTCTAGACCATTATACGCATTATCCAATGACCCCAATGATCTCCTTCCGATTTCTTCGTCCCATTTTCTTATTGGACGATTTATTACTTCCACTCCAGAGTATGAATTACAAGACATACCACCTAACAGATTATCCAGACTACAGTTTATACAGCAGCTATAAAAGCAATTTTGGAACAAATTTTCGAAAGAATATGTCACAGAATGGCACAAAAAATACAAATGGCCAGAAAACTCAACTCCAATTGATGTGGGTACAATACCTTTAGTAAAACACCCACACCAGCCATCTTTTAATTGGAACATTGGCAGAATTTTGAAGCTTTTCCCGGAAAAAATAATGTTTCTCGAGTCGCAGTCATCCAAACTTCTCAAGGGACCATCCAACGACCTATACGAAATTTATGTCCATTTTCTACCCCATATAACTAATGTTTTACAAACTTTTCAGTGAAAAGAATCAAGTGGTTAAAGTTGAAGCGTTTGTTTTGTGTTTTTAACCAGCTGGCAAAATTTAGGAACTATTTTTGTAAAATATTTTTCTATTGACTATTTTGTTATTTTGAGGAAGGCGATCTGCAATGTCGAATAATGCCAATTAATCTATTATCAATTTCAATTAATTATACAGCTCTGAAAATCCACTGTTGGATCCATATTTCAAAGATATTGGATGGTTCACACCAAAAGTATACCAAAAGCACTGCCACCAGACCAACACTAATACTTTATCTTTTCTAGCTTAGACCAAAATTATGTACAGTTTCGCAATACTCGATTTGTCCCTACATATTTTGAATGAGCCATATTTTTTCCCAGCCCTCTATTTTTTCTTTGGGCTAACTAACACCTGTTGAGAGTGTTATCCAATTTGGGAAGTAAGTAAGATCTTTATCTATTAAAAATATTGAAACAACTCAATATTTTCAATCAATCTACCAAGATCTTCTGCAGTGGGACCCCAAAATTCAAATCTCCAAAGAGGTTTTTTTAAGTTTTGGTTTAACTTTTTTAAATTTTCTATATTAAATGCACTTGTTCCTTCTAAACTTTGAATTAATAATTACAACTTCTCATAGAACTCGCCCCAATTTTCGTATTCTAAATTTGTTAGCCAATGAATTCGTTTTTTGCAGAATCTGTATGCTTCCATTTCAATCATATTTCGTTCACTATATATACAACATTTTAAAATCGATTTTTCTTAACAAATTTTGTATTTTGTTTTAACTGAATTATCACAAAAGTATTAGGTCTATTAATATTGAAAAATAGGCTTAATTTTCGAAAAATAGTTTTTGCTCAGTTATAACCATACAGTTGCAAAACTTCGAAAGCAACTTCAACATTTAAAACAGTAACATAAACAAACGTATAGAAAAATAACGAATATGATAGATCGTTGAAATACATCTGAATAAGTTGTATATGGAATTAACATTAGAATAAATCTGGTGTATTCTTAATGACTGAAAGTATGTAAATAAGTCATAAAATCAATCCCCCTCTAGTAGCGGAAAAGAAGCGCATCGACAGAATATAAAGCGTGATACAAGTTTCACTCATAACATACAGCCCCTACTGTTCACTTTACACTACGACCATGAATTCACTAATGGAAATGACCAATGTACCCGCAATGTAGAATATGTAAGTTCCACTACTGTGTGAATGTAAAAGTTTTTACCGTAAGTCTTGAAAGAATACCTGAAAAATACATCTGGGGAAAATTGTTGAACAACATTTTATTTAGATAACTATCGCTCTTTGTTTGTTGTTAGATATTTTAAATTTTTTACTACAAACATTCGAAATAAATAATTAAGTTTTCTAATGAAGGACTCTCTTTGCACTACAATATTTTTTGGTTCTTATATACGGGCAGGAAAAGCATCTACATTGCACTGACGATGGGGTAAATACGGTATACAAGTTGCACAATGCCCTTTTAATTGCTAACACACAGGATGTCGAGGCTGCATGTATTATAGTATAGCCCAAGTCACTGTACATAAACAACTTGTTTGTGTACGGTGCCCGAGTAGTTTAAAATGTTCGCACCACTCGCAATTTTGAGTTTACTTTAATTATTTAAGACGATGTTGACAATTACTATAGGCAATCATTAGTAGCTCATGTCAAGTATGTATTTTGTTATTTTAGAATTACAGACTTTGCATTAACATTTTTCACTAACTTATGCATGTTTCGATAACCATATTTTCGTCTTCAGAGACGAAAGGTGAAGTTAAGACAATAACATAATTATCAAAATGCGCATAAAATAGTGAAAACTGACAGTATTGGTGTAGTGGAAGTGAAAAGTACCCATGTTTGGTATATAATATCAACGGTTCGAGAGCTTTCATCTTAGTTTTGAATTATTGCGAAACATGTGAGGATTTATGTCACTCCAATACCTCACATTTTGGGTATTAACATTTCCATTAAAGAAAAAAGTACTTTCGTCACTAAAACAAATTGTCCTTACATAGTCTGGCTGTTGGAGAATTTTAGTGGACAGATTTTCACAGAATTGCAGCCTTCGGTCGGGGTGGTCGTCATCTGAAAGTTGATCAACACCCTGTGTTGACCAAAAACTATGACTGACCATGACTGACTCCACAGGTAGACGCTGCTTGGGATGTGGAAGAAGAAGGGTTTACTACAATTTCTGCAACTATATCAATTTGTTTATCAATACTAATATTTGATCGACCCGATCGTTTGGCATCATGATTACTACCTGTTTGTAGAAACTTATGAAAAAGCTCCCTTAAATAAGTCATCGATATAGGGCGATCGGGGTATCTCTCATTAAAAATGCGTTCCGCCACATGAAAATTATTTCCATTTTCACCAATAATTAAGATAGCTGTTACTTTGTCAGCTAGAGCACGTACCATTTTGTTTATGTAGATACTTAAACGGCTCGTTAAACATTAATTAAACTAAAAATTCAAGGTATTATCGCATGTAAAACGTCAATTAAAAACTTGAACTTTTTTGACAATTAACCATAAGCGGACTTTTGAATCTTTATTAATTAAAAGCGAAACTCAATTTTTTCTATTTATTTATTTTAACCATCAAAAACATTGTAAATCCAAAAAAAATTAGTATGATTGAATTGGTATTCTAAATTCCTTTCAAACGAGGTGTCACTTGCCATAAGGTCCCATTTAATATTATTAATAATAATCATAAACGTCTTTATTATTTCCAATCAAAACAAAAATACACATAAATTAAATTGAACTCAAATACAAATAAAGGGCGAAATTTATTTTCAGTTGAACATTACTGCACAACAGAAAATACTCTTCCACTTAACCCAAAAGCAAATCTTGTGTAGTTCTTAATTATTAGCTGATGAAACATAAACTTAAATAAATCAATTACTTTTTACAGAACAAGATAAAAAAAATCTATTAATAGGTACAATATTAGGTAGACTTAAACATTAAAGAATTTATAGTTGATTCCATGAGAGAAGAAACACGAAGCGAGACACCTCATGAGAGATAATATATCCACAAAGCGAGAAACAAACTTACGAATTTACTTTTTTAAGTGAAAAATGAGCAGTTAGATATTTTGCGTTACTGCTAAATTTGATTGACTAATATATATTTCTTAAGGGATCTTTTAAATTTAGAAATATTATAGACCTTAAACTCGGATGGAACGGCATTATAATGAGAGTAAATTTGGTATGAAAACGAGCGCCTGAAAGCCTCAGTCGTGAAATGAGGAAGGAACAACATTAAGTAAACCTCTTTTTCTAATATTTACATTATGGAATCTGAACGGTACGTAATTTTGCGGTGTAGATATGAAGGTTTCCTGTCAAGAATTATTTTATGGCAGTAGTCGCCAACCTCTCAATGTGTTGAGCTACTTTGTTAATTTTGGAATAAACAGCGAGCTACCCACACGGAATCCACGTAACGCAACGTAAATTAAATAATCCACAGTTAATTTATCATTATATGTATTTATTTTACTATTTAACTAGTAATAGATAATACATAGGTACTAATAATAAACTAATAACAAAATAACTAATATTACTAGTACGTACTTGTTCATAGCTACATTCCTACCTACCAAACGAAGGTGTTTGAAAAATAAACACAAACTTTTATCCAGCCACAACGGCATGTCACGTAAGATTTAAAAATAGTTATTAATAACAACAACAAAAGTAACGCACTATCATGAACATAAACATTGAAAAATAAAAAAGCACGTTCAATGAGAAGGCTGCCACTCAGACTCAACGATAATTTTTTTAATATAGTAGCAGGTAGCAGTATAATTTGATACAGCCATTCGAATACAATTATCCAAATGATCATCTGTAAGTCGATTGCGATATTTGTTCTTGATAAACTTCATATTGGAAAAAGAAGATTCACACAAATAGGTTGAACTGAATAATGCTTTCACTTTCAAGTCAACACGGCATAGAACCGAATATTTGTCGTTACTTATAATAGGCCAGATACATTTGGTACTTGAGACTAACGATTTTAAGGCTAAATCATTTTGAAACTCAATTACTTCCATTTCTGTTGCAGCGATGTCTTCGCCAAAGTTCTGCATAACAGAAGTTGCAAACTGTTGGATATCAATTTCCATAAAGGGTGAAACAACAAACTGCGCTACTAAAGCCATTTCATTGAAATCCTTTAAACGATTTTTGAAGTTATTCTTCAGGGTAGAAACAACTATGTCTACATGACATTTGCTGTCATAGGGTTCTAATGGATTTTGAGATATTTTTTCTGAATGAATAGGAAAATGCTTGTAATCGCTGTTAATTAGGTTTTGTTCCCAATACTCCAGCTTTTTGATAAATGCTTTTATATCAGAAATCATTTCCGCTAGTTTTTTGTCTCTCCCCTGAAGCTGCAAATTAAGTTCGTTTAATTTCTCTGTAATGTCCACGAGAAAACCAAAATCTCTAAGCCAGATTGAATTTTCTAGTTCCGGAGTCCGTACATCGCGTTGTTTGAAAAATTGAACTATGCCAGATAGGACATCATTAAAACGTTTCAGCACCCGTCCTCTACTTAACCATCGGACTTCAGAGTGAAGGAGTAGGTCCCCTATTGACAGTCAACTTCATCGGCCAAGGTTTTGAATAATCTTCTTTGTAATGCTTGAGCTCTAATCTTGTTCACAATTTTTACCACCAGTTTCATAACGTTGTTTAGTTTCAGAAAATTTCCACATAATGCTTGCTGATGGATAATGCAGTAGTAACAGGGAAATTGCGGAAAAGTTTCATCTTTACGACATAAAGCCACCAGACCCTTATCACAACCCACCATAGATGGAGCGCTATCGGTTGTCAAGCCTACCATTTTCGATATTGGAATTTTCTCGGAAGAAATAATATTTTTTAAATGAGAAAACCACTCCTGTCCAGTAGTGTGTCCTTTCAGTGGAATAAATAAAGATCTTCTTTAATCGTAAAATCGCTAAAAACCATCCTGACGAACACGGCTATCTGGGCAGTGTCAACGACATCTGTTGATTCATCCAGTTGAAGTGAAAAATAAGCACAGTTATCTAAGTCAGTTCTTAACTGTAAAAAAATATCATTGCTCATAACTTCTACACGTCTCATCATTGTATTAGCAGAAAGTTGTATAGATTTTATAGCTTAAAATATCTCGTCTTTATTTCTAAAGTTGGCAAATAACGAATCAGCAGCTTCTGAAAACGCCTGTTTTATCATTTCCCCGTCTTCATAAGGTTCCTTTTTTTGTGCAATTATCTAGGACACACTGTACGATGCTTCACTTGCAGCCTTATTTTTGTCGACTGTTCTTAAAAATATTGATTGTTGTCCAATTAACTGCTTTTTTAACTGTTTCCTTTCTGGCGGCAGAATGTAGTGGGAATGATTTTTCAAAATTAGAATGTACAGTTTTATGACGTCTCTCAAAATTTCCTTTTTTAGCAACGGAGACCGAAGTATTACATAACAAACACACATTTTTATCTTTAACTTCTGTAAAAAAGTATTGTTCTTCCCATTCCGAATGAAAGTGGTATGTCTTAACCTTCTTACAACTGCTTGCCATAATATTATTTTTTGTTGTTCTCTACTAACCCAACCGCTGGACGTTGGTTACGCGTTCAGTTTTAAACTAAGCGCAATGTCGCCGCGCAGTGCGTATTTATCCCGTTCAAAGCAATCCTGATCGTTCTCGAACACTAACGCGCTAGTCCGGCTGGTCGGTTCTAGCCGATTCTAGCTTGATGGCGTCTGCGGCAGATCGCTCACCGCAACGCAATTAGATTTTTTTGTGAAATTTTTGGAAGCTTCTCTGATTTTTGCAGTTTGTATTTTTTAAATTAAAATCGTTGTGAGAGCTACCAGAATTGCCTCCGCGAGCTACCGGTAGCTCGCGATCGACAGGTTGGCGACCACTGTTTTATGGCATAAGGTAATAAAATGAAACTTTCTTCTATTCTCCATCAATTTATAAGATACTCGTTGCCGTCTTCTTATTCCAAAAATCATACGTAGGCATGAGTTTTGAACTTTCTGAATCTTATGTTTATATAGGTGAGTTAGATTAGGTCCGTACAAAGGCATAATTGAATAATGATAGCACAAGTGTTTCACAGAGATATTTTTTTACATACATAGGAAAAAGGTGTCGATTACCATATATCATTTTAATATTACAATAAGCGCGTTGTAACAACCTATTTATATGCCTTTCAAATCTCAATTCAGAATCTAATATAACTCCCAATTTTTTTGATTCTTCATTACCAATAGTAATATTCACTACATTCGATAAATGTTGTCTGTTTCGCTTAGTGCCAAACAATATCACTTTAGATTTTGTTGTGTTTATAAGTAGGCAGTGTTCAGTAGCATAACAGATGAATTCATCTAGATTGTTGTTGACAACGGCACAAGCGTTATCCTCATCAGCATGTCTGAAGCTATAATACAACTGAGTATCATCAGCATATAAATGAACTTTGCAGTCCCGGATTTTGTTTAAGAGATAAGGAGCATACATAGAAAACAGCAGTGACCCAAGGATCGACCCTTGAGGTACACCAAATCTCAGTACGAGATCATCTGAACTAATACCATCCATAACAACTTGCTGTTGCCTGAATATAAGGTAATTCTCTATTAAGGAACAAGCATCATTAGAAAAACCCATATATTCCAAAATACAAATAATTAAATCGTGATTTATAGTGTCAAAAGCGCGACTAAAATCTAACATAACCAGCAATGTCGAATAACCCGAGTCGGTAGCTTTGAAAATGTCATCTATAACATGAACCAAAGCAGTAGTACAACTATAACATTTACGAAAACCTGACTGTGTTGAGGCAAACTTTACAGAATTTTATTCTGTAAACTTTGGTTGAGGGTAATAGTGAATGTATATGTAAATAATTCTTAATTTGAGATTCTAACGTTTTTTCCAAGATTTTTGACATCGCAGGTAGAATACTTATTGGACGTAAGTCTTTGAACTCAGTAGGATCTTGCTTTTTAGGTAGAATTTTGACAACCGCTTTCTTCCATACCCCCGGGATGACATTTTTGGTTAGGCAAAAATTCACAATATGTGTAATGTACGGGATAATAAATGGACAACAGAATTTGATAAAGTTTTTATTTAATCCACCACATCCGGTAGCGTTTGTTTTAATATCACAAATTGCTTCATAGACAAGTAAGTCATTAGTTTCATTAATTTTGAAATCAAAATTATTAAGTTTATTCGATTTATAAAAGACTTTATTTCATCCGATGGTTCAGATTGCGGGATCGATACAATAAAAAACCTATTAACTTTGTTTGCATCCCTCAGATTTTCTGGTGTATCAAGTGATTTGTCCGGCAAAAATTTATTAGCTCTTAAAATTCGACACATATCTTTTGGTTTACTGCTACCGAACTGATGGACAAAATATACCCTTTTCTCTCTTTTGATGGATTGGAATGTAAAATTTCGTAAATTTTTATAGGTTTGTAAAGTTGCTTCCGGTCTCGTTCTTTCATAATTTCTCAGAGCTTTGTCTCTTTCGTCCATCATGTTCTTTATAGGAAATGTTATCCACGGTGCTTTAGGTTTTGTAACCCTGAAGGTAACAGTAGGAGCATGCCTATCAAAAAAATTATTCAAACAATTGACTAAGTAAGAAACCTTCCCATCCACTGTTTCCTGATCATATATCCTGAAAAACGACGTGTCAAAGAGATCACGTTGAAAATTATCATCATCAAATTTTTAAAATTTCTATATGTAACAAGTTTAGGACCTCTCTGTACATTAGATATTTTCTACTCACAAAATACCATTGAATGATCTGAAATTACTTGTTGCATAATACCTTTATTATAATTAGTACCTTCAGGAATTATTACATAATCTAAGAGTGTTGCAGATGTCGCAGTGATTCTAGTAGGTTCATCAATTACTTGACAGATTGAGTGATTCTAAAATCGAACTGAATTTTTTAACGCTCGCATTTTCATACGCCAATAAATTTAAATTAAAATCCCCCATACAAATGATTTTATCAACAGTAGGATATATTGAGGCAAGACTATCTTCAAATTCATCTAAAAACATATTCGTATTTTGTTCATGTGGTTTATAAATAATACCTACAGCAAAGGATTTCTTATTAATAACCACCAAAAATGTAGTCCAGTCTACTCATAATTATCTCGCCACGTATCCTGTTTCTAACATAGATACATACTCCCTTACCATTACAATTTCTATCAGCCCTGTATAAGCGATAATTATTAATATTTATAACAGAATTAATAACCGAATTTTTTAACCAGGTTTCGCATATCAAAAAAATATCAAAGTCATTCTGCAAAATAGTTTGTTTTACATCAGTTATTGAAGGAACTAATGATCTAGCATTCACACAACCAACTTTTAAGAAATCCATTTTTAAATGCACCTGAACTAATTTTTATCAACAGTAAAATAATATTAAGTATCAAATTAGTTTCAAAATCAGCAAAAACCATTAACAATGCAAAAAAAACCACCACAAAGGTGTGAGTCAATTGCACCCAAATTGCTGGTGCTGCATAATTAATCCTATTATGAATTAACGTACAAAGATTTAAATAAAACTAGGTAGATTCTTGTTCTATGACGGAGTATGTGAAGGTATAATAATATATATTCTAATATATTTTCGAGAGAGAAAAAAAAAGAAATCAAAACAAACAGACCAATTAAATGTTGCCAATGTCACCTATGGAGACCATCTTCCTAATTTGATTAGCATTATTAAGTTTCAGAAACACGTTTTAAGAATGTGTCCAAATGGTTCCATTCCTACCCACTTTATTCAATGCAGCTTTCAAGATTTTAACTTTATCAGGAGTAAGTTCTTACGATAAATCTCACTAATATTGGTCTGACTATACCGCTCACCCTCCTTCCCACTCTGAAAGATGATGCAATAACTTCTTCACTAACGTTCAAATTCATTGTTCCTCTTACTGTGTCCAATACCAATTTGCTGCAGACCTCTCCTTCAGTTTCTTGTAATTCATAAAATAACATGTTGTGACTTCTAGTAGCTTCGTCCTGTTTTTCTTGCTTTCTCACCAGAGTTTCTATAATTTTATCCTGTTCTTCTACTTTTTTAGTTTTGTGCGCATTGTCCTCCTTGAGTTTCTGAATTTCATCCTTAAGTTTCTTAGCAATGTTTTCAGTTATACTTTTCGATATTTTACTAATAAATTCCTCAGAAGTTAACATAGTCGTGACCAAAGTTTTAACCAACGAGTGCAATTCGTCCTCTCTCTTCGTTGGATTTTTACGAATTCCTCTGGATTCCATTATGACAAAAAGAAACAAAAGGCTTAATATATTTTGATGCAGTTTTAAACTTGACTCAATTCATCCATATGTACACATTCACAACTTATAATAACACTCATTTACTTGCACGTTTTACTACAACTTTATCGATTTTAATGCAGCACACCACAATACCACGTCTTACTCGTGTCGACACCTGTATTATTGGTTTCAGTTGCCTGGTGACGTAACCGATGCCTATTACAATAGTTCATTATTACGCTTCAAATTTCATCAGTCTCAGTATCACCGTTCAAAAGAAAAGAAGGGAGGGGGCTTTTGAGAAGCACTGTATATCTATATATCACTTTTAAATTTTCTTAAATTCTAAGAGACTTGTGTCAGCTCTGCTATTGTCATCTTCCTTTTGCAGAATGTTGCTTTATAACAATTATTTGTAGACTTTTATGATAAATTTTTTGTCTGCAAATAAACTTACTACCATAAAACAAATATTATGATATCAATACTTGTAGAGGTGTGATAATTTTGGACAGAAGTTTAGACAAACTCTTATGGCTTAATTATCACCCCGGATTTTGATTTGCGCAGAAAGTTACTTTGGAAATGCCCCTTCTCTTTCTTAGTAGAAAACTATATTGACTTTTGTAATAATCGCTTTTTGAGTTTTTAAATACAAAGAAGTAGTGTAGGTGAAAGCATTCAACTAAAGAACGTTGAATGTTTTTGAGTGTAGGTTATAATATACCGGAGGTAGTTCAAGAGATAGCGATAAGAAATCTCAATTGTTTTATAGTAGTTTACGACCAAAAATGTATATTGATTAACAAGCATGACTCATCTTAAACAAACTAGTTCTATCTATTCATACCAGATAAGGATTAAATAAAAAATATAAGTGCAGATTTACAACATTACAACATATCAGACAATAGATACTGTTTTAGTAGCAGAATAATTAAATTATATTTATCCAAACATTACCTAAGCCGATCCAGGTGCACCTTAATTCATATGGTTTATATTATGCGGTTGTTAACTGATGAAAACTGACAATGTTTATGGTTTTTATAGCTTTATTCATTAGGTGGCAAATAAAAAAATTCTTAAAGGGCAGTTATGCTGTTTGTTATGTTTTTCATAATAATTTTAAAAGAAACTGGGCAGATACTAAGTACAGTAATAGTCAAAATTAATATGTAATTCATTTAAAGAAATTGTATTCAAAAATACGCCTAGAATATCTGTATACCTTGGAAAACATTCCAGCTGAGACCATCATAATACCAAGGTACTCAGAATCTTGGAACACCAATTGATTTGCTCAACAATAGGATATCTCTGATGTGGGTACCGGCATTCTGTAATGCCTTTTAATAAAAAGTCACTCTATAGTTGAGACAGTTCTGAAAACATTTATTCTTCGTTGGTATATGGATCTGTGTGTGATACCACTTACTGTTCTTATGTAAACCTTGGAAGATCAACAGAGGTCAAACATTTTTGGTTTCTAATTTGATCCAGTTAACATTTTATATCTTTGGAAAGGGCATTGGCTTTTACTCAGCTAGAAATGTTGTTAAAGCTATTAATTTGATACACATATTTATCTTGTTTCTTGAATATGTTAAGAAATTCTTCACAGAAGAAGAAAATAATGTAATACAGATCTTTATTGCTTGCCTTGAGCGGAGGTTTACTTTTTGAAAAAATAATCATAACTACAATTTTTGGTCTCAATATTTAATGACGTAAATTGAGTACTGTTAGAACTTTTTAAATTATGCATATTAACATAATTGACATATTAAAAACATGAGTCATTATATATATATATATATATATATATATATATATATATGCACATTTAATTTACAAATTAAGAATGGATTTATCTATAGCCGCAAGCGTACTGTGTGTCATCATTATGTAGTATTCATTGTGAATACCAAAATACAAGCAGGTAAATTCCGTTCATATACAGATTGTCTAGAAAATTTTGGGAGCGAGTAATTGATATTAAAATAATTTTGGAAGGTTAGGTGTCGAAAGCTTCCAACTAACATCTTATATTTAAATAACGTATACAGTGCTACTCAAAAGTCCCCTCCCCCCTCGTATCTTTGGAACGGTCTTACATAAACTAGTGAAATTTGGAAAATGAATATTAGCGGTTGCAAACTGGCCTATTAGTGATGATAGGTAATCATCACATATGACGTCATAGGGTCATTGTGACCAATAATTTTAAAACGGACCCTACGGCATGTCACACCTCTTTTAAAAGGAATTGAATATGATACCAATATTGTTTCAGTCTATGGTAATTTTGATGGATTAAATCAGTAAATTTTGAATTCCAGATTCAAGAATCAGTATCTACTTATAACAGTTGCTCGAAATGAGCTCCATTTACTTCCTGACAGTGTGTGACCAAAGCCAACCACGAACACCTAAGCCAAAAGCAAAGCATAATGTATTAGACCGAGAATCACTGCTTTTAAAAGCTCTCAGCTAAATGCAGTGTGCAAATTATACTCCGCCAGCAACTTTTTTTTCATATTCAGAAAGTGCATGCCATGGATTTTTAAATAAACAACACAAGATTTTTACAGAAAAATGCTGTTCACAGAGAAAGCCAGTTTTACACGAGATATGTGTAACTAATCCATATAATTTACATTTAATCGATTATGGAAATCCGCACAGTATTATTAAAATAATGTGTTAGAATAGGTTTAGTATTTGTGGCGGAAATAGTGGATAATTATTCGGTAGGTTTATATATTTTGATGATTATCTCAATGGTCACAGTGATACTTGTAACTTTTACAAAATGATTTCCACCGCTTTCCGAAATTATTGGATTGAACGAGGAAGTGTATTGACCACCGATACATGAGGGAACGAAATAGGGACTAGAATAAGATTACAGTGTGTTTTCGAAAGCTTTTCACAATACAAAAAATATGCTTTTTATTTTCTTTCAGTTTATTTTTTCTTATTATTGAAAGTTAAAACAGTCGCTTATTTAATAATTATTGATAGGTAAAACTATTTTTTGATCGTTTTAATACCATTTTTAGAGTTGTCCATAAGTAGTGAAAATGAGCTCTTATTTCGATATTTTAGACTGTATCACAGAAACGACAAAAAAGGTTTTAATATAATTCTGTTTTTAACTTCCTACACACCCTGTATGAACGGAGTTTAACCACATACCTACTTAACTAAAATCAAAGAAATAATAGCTTACTTAGTCACAGAATTTTTAATTATGATAAGATTTTCCAATAAAGTTAACTAGAACTCTACTGCATTACTAAGAAGTGAAATACCAGTGAATCCCGTACAAATAAATGAAGTGAATATTGAAGCAGAAACATATTTTTTTGTGTTTCAATTCAATTCTGTTTTTATAATTTTTAATTCCAACAAATAAACATGACAATATCGATAATGAACATGATATTCGCTACTGAAAACAAGTTCTTGCAATAAATTGTGCAATAGGTTAAACGATGTTATATTTTTTATATCACTGTTTTTTTCTTATAAAATGATCAAATATGTCACTTTAAATACTGCAAACGTAAAATGTTTAATACAGAACAAAACGCTTAAGTATCTAAAATGGATTGTCCGAACTATACAAAACTAGAGATGTGAATTTGAGATTTGACATTTAAAAATGAGATTCACTGTTTTTATGTTATTTGTTACTTTGTTTTTGTTTAATACACCTTGTATGTTGTGTCATCATGGGAGTCTCCGCTTCAATACGCATTTAAATATATGTGACTTTCGAGATCCCATATAGTCTGGAAGGTCTTAAAGGAATAAATAAATAAATAAACGGGTTTAAAGATTAAAACTAATTTTTCCGCATATGCAACCCGCCCTGAACAATATCCTACCACAAAATTGGTCACTTGTATACACTTCGGAGGCTGTATCGTGCTAACGAACCGAAATTTTTCCAAAAATGACAAAAATGTGGTAATTTACCCGGTTGTACTGGCTCTGGTGAGCTGAAAATCAATAGGGTTCATCTATTAGAAGCCCTGAACAATATAGTTCATCTGTGAGATACCCTACACAATATCCAATCATTAAAATGGTCACTTGTATACACTCCAGAGGCTGTATCGTGCTAACAACTCGAAATTTCTCCAAAAATGTAGTTATTTAAGTACCATACCATTTCTTATGAGCTGTGTCGTAGAACCATCGGCCGCACCTGGGGAATGTTACCTAGGGTTGCTGCCTGGATCTACACTGCCATCATCAGACCTATGCTAATGTACGGCGCGATTGCCTGGGGAGCTAAAGCAAACCAGCTGACAGTCGTCCGTAAAATGGATCAAATCCAAAGAACAGCATGCCTCAACACTACAGGAGGCATGAGAACCACACCAACAAGAGCTATGGAGGTAATCCTCGGTCTCATTCTCCTTGACTTATACATCAAGGAGGTTGTTATGATGACCATGACACGTCTACGCTCTACCGGTATACAACCTGATGTAGGATCCGGTAAACTGAGACGTAACTTGTGGCATGAGGCCCTTAGGGAGGTCCCACTGCTGCAGGCCAATACGGACTCGATTCCACCGCGATATGCCTTCCACACGCCCTACAAGGTAATCTTTAAAAACAATGAACAAGACCCAACGGAAGAAGACGCAATCCGCATCTTCACAGATGGGTCTAAATCAAATGTGGGCTCAGGATGTGGAATTTTCTCCAGACCCCTGAATCTAAACATAAAATGGGCAATGGGCTGCAATGCAAGTGTTGCTCAAACAGAGCTCACTGCTATCTGCATCGCTGCAAAAGAGATTACCAAAAGGAAAGCCACAGGTAATAACATATACATCCTTACGGACAGTAGACAAACACTACTAGCCCTGAACAGACCACGTATTACATCAGGCCTAGTACTAGAATGCCACATGGTCTTAATCGAAGCCTGTAACAACAACACGGTCACTTTAGGCTGGATTAAGGGCCATGAGAAATCGAAAGGAAACCGTATTGCAGACTCGCTAGCCAGGAAGGCAGCCTCCCAAAAACTTTTGGGACCTGGCACTTTCATTGGTCTATCGGCGTCAGCGACGGTCGACCTATTAAAGGAACACTCCCTGGATAAGTTTAAGGGTAGATGGGACGACGCAGAAGGCTGCAGGCTTGCCAAGGAACTGCTACGATATCCGGACAGCAAAGTAGCCAAAAAATACGTGACTATGAACAGGCGGAACCTACGAACAGCCACGGGTATTCTGACTGGTCACTGCCACCTACGAAAACACCTCCACAGACTGGGTCTCTCTGACACCCCACTTTGTAGAGGATGTGAGCAAGAAGATGAGACTGTCGAGCACATTCTTTGTGAATGTCAGCCACTCTCTCATCTTAGGTTTCATGTATTCGGCGAGCACAGGCTAACACACGCCAGTACGAGGGAACTTAATTCAGGCGACGTTATCGCCTACTTCAGAGAAGTAGGCTGGAGGACGAGCTAGAATGAAGTTTCGAACCTCAGAAGGATGCACAATGGGCCAATTGTGGCCTAAGTGCTGTGGGGTCTACCCACCCTTCCAACCTTTACAGATACAGATAAGTACCATACCACCTGTTGTAATGGATTTGGTGAGCTGAAAATCCATAGGGTTCATCTATCAGACGCATTGAACAATATTCAATCATAAAATTGGTCACTTGTATACACTCCAGAGGCTAACAAACCGAATTTTCTTTCAAACGTGACAAAAATGTGGTACTTAAATTACTATAGCACCTGTTGTACTGGCTGTGGTGAGCTCAAAATCAATAGGGTTCATCTGTGAGATGTCCTGAACAATATTCACTCATAAAATTTGTGACGGAGGCTGTATCGTGCTAACTAGACATGTTACAAAAAGTGGCCGACGACGACGACATTCACAAAGGATTTTTTTTCTAAAAATCGTTTTTCCGTGTTCTTCTTGCTTAAAAGCGAAAAAATTACTCAAAACATTTTTCCAAATTTTTTTGGGGTAGACCAATACTTTTGTCGCCTATTTGATAGGGTTGGGCGGAAATGTAAAAAGTCAGTAAAGTCAAGGAAACGCCTTGTTATATTGAATTTTTTTTAATATAAACTAAATTACAACATACTTGAAAAGTTACTACACTACTGAAATAACTTATGCTTAATCAAGTGTTCAAAATGTTCTTCGTTATTAATTTGACAGTACCCTAATCGGTGGTAGAGTCTATTACATTTATTCATGATTATATCTGAAAATTTAGTTTGGGAAAGTCTACTCCTCAAAATTCCCAAATAAAAATAATATCTAATCGGGTAAACGAAGGGCCATTTAATACCACCTCTTCTACCAATCAATCTCCCGGTAAATGTATTAACGCTGAACATTCACACCAAATTGAGCTGGAACTCCGACCTGCTGAAACCTTATCTGATTTAAATTGGCTTCAAACAGGTTTCACAGTGTAGTTACAACTTGATTTTAGGCAGCTAAATTCACTGAAAGAAAAGATGAGGAAACTAATTTTAACCTTCATTTGGTGAAGTCTCTTTCCGATTAGTAAAAATTATTTTTTAATAATATGAATGAAGTCAACAAATTCTCTCTGTGAAACATGTAAATTTTTCTATAGATAACGTGTAATTTCAGGTTAAACTTAGTTTTGTTGAACCTTATTACATATTTTAATATAAATTAACTTCTGATATAAATGGAAATTATAACGTGCCCTACGGTATTCTACAGTCACATTACCAAGAAGATGTATAACAATAAAATATTGATCAGTTAAAGGAACAAAAGGTATTATAATAAAAAAATTGTTTGTATAAAAACATATTTGCTCTCTATCACTTTGAACGAGCTTAACCAAGTAGTTATTATTTGATGTCAACAAAGCAACTACTATGTAACTTATGCAAATAATTACATAAACGACCCGGCCCCCGCTTTCTTCTTATCGTCCCACACAATATTTTATTTTTCCTTTATCAATTCTGCATTAGCATTAAACAAACATAAAGTAAAATTTAACAAGCATAATGAAAATTTGTTAAGTTATGGGCATATCTCTACTACCCACCGACTATTAAAGTGAGATATTTAAGTAATATATAAACATTACTTGAATTTAAGAGGACATGGACCTGTCTGACAATTCCGATGATAGCAGTACCGGACTACACGAAATGTTCAATACATTTATTTTAAATATCATAAACATTCCTTCTACAAGTTAAAATTTTTGAGAGAAACATTTTTTCGCAATTTGGTATTGCTAGATTTTATATGATTTTTTTATAACTGTTCCTCTCACTAGTCTTTGTCTATAGTAATTATTTGCATGTTTAGAGATCCACGTTTCGACTGTGATAAAATGTTTTGTGATTTTTGTGTGGTTTGGGGGCCATATTGAATGCGTCGGTGTATATTTTTCCCTTTTTATTAAACATTTCTTGCGTTACATTGCATGTTTCCCTTTTGGAAATCTCTATTTTTATTATAAGGATTTTATTCATTAAATAGTTATAGATTTCATTTTTTTACCTGTCAATCCACTGCCATAATTTGTATATTCATCGTTCTCTTGCTTTGTGAGAAATCACTACAACTTTTGTTTTGTTCTTGTTCATCCTCATTTCATAATTTTAATGTTTTGTTTTTTATTTGAGAGAAACTTTCCAAAATCTAAATGTTAGTAACTCCATCATTTGCCACTTTATTACCGTTTCCCTTTTTGCTTTTATTATTCTTAATTTTGATCGTTTTTCAGTTTTACCTAATCTCTTTTGTATTATTAATTCAATCAGAATACTACAATAACGGAGTTGAAGATACTAAAAAGTGAAAAATTTTAAAATCTTTCAGGAATCTATAGAAGAATTAGAAGAGGTAGAAGAAGAAGAAAGTAAATTTTGTACTTTACCTCGAGGTGGTAACACTTTTACAATACGACAAGTAATTTTCCAGAAAGGAGCCGAATTTAAACCATTAGGATTTAGTATAGTTGGAGGGAGGGATTCCCCAAAGGGAAGTATGGGTATTTATGTGAAAACAATCTTCCCTAACGGCCAGGCAGCTGACAATGGGACTTTGAAAGAGGGTGAGTAATTTTTTAAATATACCAGTAATGCACTTGAGCTTTTTAGTAATGCATGTTATGCTTATGATTTTTACAAATTTTGTCAATTGGATGTGTCTAAAAATAAATATATACTACCATCCAAAATAATGGTATAATCAGATAAAACTAATTAACCAAAGAATAATTCAACATAAAATAAAAATAAATGAATGAGGCATTATCGAAGTAAATACACTCAATAAAATTATTAAAATAATTTTGTTTCATTCACTGTCTAATATTGGCCACAAAATTTGAGGTGCGAAACACGTGTTTCGTCAAAATGATTAACGTTATCAAAACAATCATTTTCTTCGTCTTGCAGTACCATGCATATTCCTGCGTAGCCGTTTATCGTTTTCTTATCAGATGTTTCTAATAATTGCAGCGTTATGTAGTGTTTGGAAGTCCTTTATTCCCGTCCATTGACGAATATTTCTAAGCCACGATACTGTTTTTCCACTTATTCCTCTTCTCCTTTCTTCAATTTTACCTTGAATAATAAGGCGATGGAAGTGGTAGCTTTCTCCACATAGTATCTGTCCGAGATAGCCTATTTTTGTTTTCTTGATATTCTCGAAAAGTTCTATTTCTACTAGTCTGGCCCTTCCGAGAACGTCCTCATTTCTCACGTGATCGACACAAGATACCGCCAACGTCGCAAAATCCACATTTCAAGGCTTCAATGTGACGAGACACAGCATTTTACCATTCTATATCTGAGGTTGAAACTCAAGTTCTTGTCTGTAAGAATTTTCCAAAATCGAGGGAAGGTTGTCCTAGCTTGTTCGATCCTGCATTTTATCTCCTGATCCGGATTCCGTTCTTTATTAACCATGCATCCTGTGACTTGTTCAATGTTCTCTTCATTAATATCTATTTGAGTGTGTATAATATCGTTCCTACTAACAATCATAAAATTGGTTTTTCTGATGTTAATTTTTAAACCTAGTCTTTGGCTTTGTTCTTTGCCATGATTTAGACTTTGGAGATCATGTGCACTATCTGCTAATATCACGGTGTCATTCGCGTACCGGATATTGTTAATGGGGATTCCGTTTACTTTAAATCCAAAGGAATTATCTGAGATTAACTAGGAGAATACTTTTCTATGTACAAGTTAAACAACATAGAGGATAGAATACACCCTTGGCGAATGCCTTTTTTAATTCAAAATTATAACAATAATAAGGAATCTAAAACTCAATTTTATCGCTAATTTTTGTTTTCACTTTAAAAATGTATTTTTAACCTTTTGGATAGCAGTGTATGATTTTATCAATACCTGTATTGAATAGTTCATAATTAATAGCATTAAATTTCAAATAAAAATACAGTCTTTATTTTTTGACGTTGTTGTAATAACATTATGTTGTTTGATAAACATTACATTGTTTTCTAAAGTACTGCGAATAATCCTCATGCAAACGAAATCCGGCAAAGGAAACAAAAAAATTGTAGAAATGTTTTGAAAAAATTTATTAAAATGATACGTAGAGACTCAAGGTGGTTCCTAAAACAGAAAATAGTCGAGTATCTTGAACTTCTCTATCTTCTTCCGGAACTTCTCGCTTATTTGCTAAAAAAAGGACTGGCTTATTCCGCTCTGTACGAGAGGTTAATCCTTTTATTAGTTGACGTGCTAAATTTATTCTGAATGTCAGTTTGGATGCGTTGTTTTTTTTATCTAAATTCATTAGGATATGAGCATTGATAATCTATCCATCTGACTGCAGCAATAGTTTGACTAGTGGCAAAAGTAAATTCACCACGTCCAAGTTTTATATTTTTTTTATTTTACCATCTGCTATACTTTTAGTTAATGACTTTCTGTTACATCTAACAGTTTCTAAAGAGTAAATATTGTTAGCTAATTAGTGTTTCATCAAAGTCACAATTATCAAGGCAACCAAATAATGTGTATTTTTAATGGCTTTGTCAAATCCAGTACTACTATTTCACCAGTCAATTCTTCAGTTACTTTTTGAGTTTCAGATTTTCCACAATAATTATCAAAAATATAAATATAGCCACTACGGGCATCCTCCAAACACCATACTTTATAAGAGGTTAAGAGGTTTCGTAGTGATTTATTGTTTGAAACAAGACCTACCTTTGAAGGGAATCATCGATTCGTCTACTGAGAGACAGAATGAAGGATTATAAGGCTTTGAAATGTTTTTCTGTAGAATATTGAATAATTTTATGAAGTTTATCATACCCAGTTTCCCCTTTCTGTACAGCAGTTTAATTATTATTCAAATGCAAAATTTCTATTACCTTTTATATCTCTTCGAGGACATAACTTGAGATACACTGCTTACATGTAAAATTGGATCACTTGACCAATAATTGGACAAACGAGACATAACATGAATACCCATAGTATCATCACAGCAATTAGTGCTTTTATTTAATCAGAGTCAGTATTTACCCAATTTGTGGACTTGCCTATCTCTTCCGTCTTATTTCAACAAGAGCGTCAGGTTTGGTCTTGTACCGCATATATAGTTGTTTGCTCAACATTATTTTACTCTTAAAATCCTTAGCGCATGATGGTACAGAATTTTCAAACAGACCTGTATTTATTGCATCAAACTTCTCCGTTTCCATGCCGCACGTATTCTCTTGAAACTGAAGAACTCTATCTTCAATAACTGGTTAGCTATCGTTAGTGTGTCCATCGTCCATAGTAAAGTTTATTTCGTCTTCAACCTCCATCTCATCTTCCCAGACGCCAGCCGCTTCATGTGGAGTAGATGAGATATTGGAACTAGATGAAATATGTGAACCAAATGACTGATTTTCATCTAATTCGCCCAACTTTGCTTCAGCACAATCATCTCCTTCCTGATCAAAGTCGAACTCGTTGTCGGTCAAACTATAAAAATATTCTAAAGCCGCATTTGCGTGTTGGGTATCATTCAAATCCCACTTTTTGTTCGTCTACAAAAAATAATGGTGATACTTTTTGCCAATACAAATTTTCTACAAACGATAACACTGCAAATACATAAGAAAGTGCATTCATAATTATTGAGAAAAAAAAACAATTAGTAAAAATTACTGGAAACTTGAAATGAACAAAATTATTGTCTGTTGTATTTACTATACGTCTAATAAATCATCCTTTTGTAAAAAAAATTGTAATAAAAAGCTACACTGAAGCTCATTTGAACTGGATGCTGGTAATAATATCACCCACCTCTACTAAGTCCTACTTACAAGCTACCAAAAAGAAAAACATTTCAATTCCTATCAAATTTGATCGATAATATAACTAAATTAAAAATTATAATCGAAAAATCCTTATTACTCACCATATGATTACTTAGATTCACTTTTATTATAAAAACAAAGAAAATAGTTGCACATTCTTTCTATTTATTTGAAGTTCTCTCATTTAACTGAAGTATATTATGTCACAATATACACTTGCAGAGACCTACCATAATTTTTTTGTGATTCGTACTACTCATCCCCAGATGGCAGTATGATGTAGAACTCAATTTTTAACTGAGTTCTCTTTTTACGGAATTATTTGATAGGTGGGAACTATAGTTCCCACGGCCTATCAAAGGGTTAAAAAGAAACTTCCTGTATTCATTTTTTCATATCTGGGCTATGGTTTTACGAATATTGTAGCGCCACTTTAGCTAATGCATGTTTATATTTCTAATAATATCAAAAAACTAATAACTTCAAACTTATAATTAAAAATAAACTGGAACATTTTATTTAAATTTATATCAGTATATGCCAATGAAGTTATGTTAGTTTAAATACATAGTAGTTAAGCTGCTTCAGTGTTCATAGTTGCTTTTAGTTTTAAGTGCTTGTGCAGTTAAATAGCTTTTGTAGGGTGAGATATAACAATAACATTTAAAAGTAATTTTGTAATCTATCTTTTTAGGTGATGAAATTCTTGCAGTGAATAGTAAACCTCTTCATGGATGTTCTCATAAAGAAGCAATCAATGTTTTCAAGCAGATTCGTCAAGGGTCTGTTCTCCTACATATAGGTCGCAGGATCACTAAGAAACATAGGGATAAAACGTATTAGTATTATATTCTAGTGTAGAGCGTCAATTTGTGTCATTATGTTCGAGAAAAATGTATAACATTGAATGTTTAACAATTTGATTATTTTGTATTTTGAAAATAATGGTGGGTGTTCTCCAATTTCATTCGTACTACTTATCTCGCTTTTGCTAGCTTCACTTCTATGTAGATACATAAAAGAAACTTTTAAATTAATTTCCACTGAAATAAATCAAATTTTGTACATATAATATCCTTGACCAAGATCATAAGCATAAAAGAAAAATTCAGTTTATACTTGACTGGGAATTAGGGCAAGCTTAAATAGCCTCAGTCGCGTAAAGGCCTGGATAGTATCAAAATAGAAGTAATTGGTTGCTCAAAACACTCATCTTCATTTCACCTTCTCTCCATATGGCCCTGCTTTCAATCTTGCAATACCTGCCCTTTTCAAGTCTTTCTCTACTTCCCTCAACCACTTAGTCTGGTATTCTCCTCGTTGTTCTACCGTCCACATTCCGTTGTAGCGTTAACAAAATTATTGCTTTTTCGTCCGTTCTTTATTCCTTGTTTGTATTCTTTTTACAATACCTCCCTCAATTCTCCATTCATTTCTCATGATTCCTATGTAGTCGATATCCATTTTCATCAAATTTAATTGAGTGTTGACTCTTATTATTTTCCTTTACACTATTTTCAGTTCCACTTCTTCTGTCTTTATCATCGCCATAGTCTCTGCAATCTCAGCATCGGTCTTATAATAATTGTGCTGTATATGCTCATTTATTTTTTGCATATTACTACTCTGAGTTAGCTGTTAACATTATTTCTTCTATCTCTGCTTTTCTTTCTACATTGTTTCTGATCTGTATCCCCAAATAATTAAACTTATTTACTTCCTCTTATTCTTCACTTTGTATTACTCTTTTTAACCCCTTCAGCATATATCATGCTTTTTTATTTGGAACCTCATTTTTTCCTTCTAAGCTTAATTACTACAACCTGTTTTGCATAATATTCATTGTTTTGGCGGTTATGACTATATGTCCGCGTAATCAATCAGTTACACTTCTCTGTCCTTTATTGATTTTTTACAAAGACGTAATATTCCAATACAAGTTAAAAGTTGCTTATAATGAGTCTTGTTGTCATCCACCATTGTTGAGTCTTTTGTACCACCTTTGTTAATATAGGTACATAATTTGATTTTCTCATTGAAAACGCGATTAATTTTCTTAATTTATCTTCTATCCCTTGCTCTTTCTGTGTTTTTATCCATTTTTTGAACTTTATCAGCCTATACTTTTGGTCTTGAATTTGTTATTATTATTGAATTTTACATCACTCAAGATCCTTCTTCATCTTTTAAAAAAGAGTTGATGAGATAGTTCTAAAACCATTATTTTGCATTTTTCCATATAATAAGAAAGCATTTTAGGTTCAAATGACACAAGTTGATGGACACTTGTAAATGAGTAATTGTGCAGTATTGGTATATTGGTTGTTTCGAAAATAGGTATGAAATATGTTTTGAGACAAATCTGTCACAATTTTAATGTAATTATAGTCTTCCAGTTTGTAAACTTTTCATCTAATTTAAATTGCTAGTTTACTCTTTACAGTGGCACTTAATTAATAAATTCTTAAGTCCTCCCGTCCGGTTAACGTTGTATAGTAATTAAATTGTCTCAATGCTAGGTTTAATATGTGAGTGTGTGTAATTATTCAGTTCCACACTGATCTGCATTTATAATAGTAATATTGAAAGTAATACATTTATCAGAATAAGGATCTTCTATCATTACTTATCAAATAGAAAAAAATAGCTTGACATCTTACAAAAGTCACTGTAGCCCTATAATAATGAGGCATTGACATATTTAGTATATTCAAACCTTAGGCTATTTAAATTCAAACACTCAACGTTCACTTGGCCTACCATTCTTTGATACACTTGGAAATCATCAGTGTCTAAGTACCTCCAGGTTCCAATGGAAGTCACAGTTTACAAAAAAAAAATAGCAACTTTAACAGCTGATCGTAATACCTCGAATAATTTTTTGGGCCTAATTCGTACTTCCACGTTTTGTAAGACCCCCAACTTTGCCTTGCCTCTTAAATAATTCCTAGACACTAATTTGTACTTTATTTGCTACACTATTATGGTTTTTGCCTAGAGCTGAGATAGTCTGGCTACAGTACAATATTTTAACATTAATGACAGTAGTTACTTTCTGTTTGTAGGAATCATGTAGATATGTCTGCGATTTAGGTAGATAATAACTTATATTGGTCTACCCGGATGTTTCACTTTAAAAGCTCGCTAAATCTGGGAAAATTGCAAAGCATAATCTTCTTTCCTGTTGTATCTTTCATCGATTTGTTTTTCTCTTTTTTCAACCTGATGTCACACCATTATTAACCGGAACGAGTCCCGTAAAATCACGTTTGGACAGTAACTTTAGGAAAGCGGCTTATATGTATATTTATTATTTTTAATATTAATTGTGGACTTTAACATCGAGTAATTGCTCCTGAGGCTTAATGGCATTATGTTTTTTCTATTAACTATTTAAGAATCACTTGTCATTTATAGTATACACATTTGTATCATTGCTCCATTTTTCAAATAAATTGTAGACCAATTCATACCTCTCACCTGACTTTAACGGCGATCATTCATAAATAGCCGCTTTAGCAGATTTACGAATCTCATGTGGAATCATTTCAGCATCACTTTCACTACTGATTTCCATTTTTTGGATTCGAAAAGCGAAAACACACACCGATGTTACATGACGCTGTCGTAATAAAATACAAAGCTCGTGTTATTTCAAAGCCGCCTACATAGATATTCAAAATAGTCCCGAAACTAACAAGAATCGTCCCGAAAGTAAAGAAATCGTTTTTAAATTGAAAAAATCTGTGTCATTTCTGTTAATCAGTAATATTTGTAATAGTGTCGTCACAAAAAACTTAGTAATTCGTTAACACAAATAAAATAGCCGAATTTACTAAAAAAGTTTATAGCATAGAAGATATTTTATTTGATGCATCTTTTGTTCATATTTTTTTTTAAATCGAACTAATAATCTATTTCGACACTTACATATAGCTGGCAGTGGGTGTCATTGTTAGTGTGGCTGTAGTAAACTTATCAAAACTGAGATTCTCTGTGTTAAGAGACATTCTTCCAGATTTGAATTACTTGTAAAATATTGTAAAACGAAGAACAACTGACTTGTATTACTCTAAGTCAGTTAATATCTAAGTCAGTTAATAACACACAGCTATTAAGGAATATTTAATCTAAATTAAGCAATTTACCTGCTGTAGTTACAAATATCAGTGAATGTTTTTGAAATCGACTTCAAAATATTTTCCAGTAGCTGTAATACAGTGTTCGGGAATAGAAATAGAAACACAATTTGAATGTTTGTTTTTTCTTATTCAGGATGCCATAAGATATATTTTAATAAGGACTCTAGAGCATTCGTTACATTTTTGATATTCAAACTCGTATTCTCTCAAACAAGTATTTTTGATTCTTCTTAGTAACTTGGAATAAAGTTGTTAATTTTAGCTAAATGAAAGTGGATTGAATTTAGTAAAAAAGCCGATACTACTATAAAAACATTACAAAATGCGGCAAAAGTATAAGGAACAGAGACGATTTTATGAGAATTCTGGCCTCCACTGCGATCGATTGTGATGCCCTCATATGCTTAGATTTACTTCCTTAGACTCCTTAGTACAAGATCCTGTTACACAAACATTAGATCCCGAATATTGAAAAGAGTAGTGGTAAGTTCTCTCCTATATTCGAAAAATTATGGTATTTTCAGACCTTGCCAATAGCACAATATGAGTGTTAATTCTCAATCCTGCATTTGGTTATGTTTACCAGTTGTTCATGTTGGATCTACAATGTCCTTTTTGGCAGACCCACCATAACCAGTTCTGGTTTAGTACGTTTTTCATGAACTTGACCTGTTCTATTTCCAGAATTTTGTACCATCATTTTCAAGATTGTCATTTACCCAAGTACTGCAGTAGACAGTAGAAAAGAAAATCCTAAAAATGTTATAATCAAAATTATGGGTATAGCGCATTAAATACAAGCTATGATAAAATTAATTAAATTTGAAGATGCTAATTGATTTCCATTTTATATTATATTAAAACATAAGTTACACCTATAAATAGTAAAGTGGAATTTTATTTATTATGGAGAAGCTAAGTACTAAACATTGTACATTCAAAAATATAACTAAGAGTGCACGGATTTACTAGTTGATATCCATATGAAAGAATTAAAGAAGAACGATGTTTTATTATTTGAGTGCTTTAGAGTAGACAATGGTTTCCCCTCTCCAGTAAAAACAAAATTTACTTTATTTAATGAAACTCACTGTTTCTAAATAATTCCACAATATAATGAAAAAATTCTAAAAAATTGACAATTATTTAGATATTACGAAATATCGTAAAATCGAAACAATTGTCAATTTTTTAGATTTTTAATCATTTTTTCATTATATTGTGGAATTATTTAGTAACAGTTAGTTTCATTTAATAAAGTAACATGAGTAGATTCCACAAAGTAAGTGTCGAAACAGTAAATTTCATTAAAAACAAATTTTTTAGCTATTAGACTCGAGAGCATGCAACATACAATTGGCCATGAGAAGAACATGTATTCTGCAGATTTAGTCCGCATATTTAAAGTGCTTGAACTTGTGCCTGATTAATGATCATTATTTAAAATTAAATTGCTCCAAGGGCTAACTTTATTTTTGAAAGCGTTGTGGTTTGAATATTGCCATCACTCTCTAATGCAAGTTAAAATCTGTATACCTCAGATACAAACTGGATTTAGGATTTGCTAGTCTAACAGCTCAGGTAGGTAGGTATATGGACATGGTAAAATTGTAACTCTGTATAAGTATTTGAGCATATTGTTTATGTATTATATATACATTTTTATTAATTTTTCTTTTACTGTGTATTAAAACATGCGCGAGTGTTTCAATACTGCATACTTACTCAACAGAAGTTAATGAACCGTTAATAAGTACCAAAGATACAAGCGTTATCAGCTATTGTGCTTATATATTTTTACGTTATTTTCTGTTATATTCACATTTTTTTGTATACAATATAGTTTCGATTTATATAACAATAATTTAACCAACTCTAACATCACCCTAATTATATTCGTTTATAATTACTCTTGTTGTTTGGTTTTAAATATGTGATAATGTGTATATTTACTGCATATTTAATCTTCTTTATAGTGTTTTTGATTATTTTATACAATAAATTTTTTTTATAAATTATTTTTAATTTGACCCCCCTCTCCGTGAACTGATCACCATGTGGTCATTTTCATAAATGTAAATGGAATAACGTTTCCAAAAAATAATGACAGAAATGTAATCATTATGATTTGATAATTATTTTCCATAAAATTGTTGGCAATAAAAAGGGAGTTTGTTGTCTGGTAAATACTACTCAAGAAAACTGGTGGAATAATTTGGATTGAATATCCTAATTTTCTTATTTAACACTGCTACATAATTGTTACAGTCTGTACACTTTTGAAAAGTGAATCTAAAGTCCATATAAACAGATTGTATGTCGGGAAAGAACAAGAAAAATGACAGAAAGTAATAAAAAATCCTATTATTCTTAGTATAAAACTATAAAGAAATAAAAAACAATTACAAATAGAAAAACTTATTTCCAAGCAAATACATGTTATTGTTAATAACGTATCTAGAGGAAGACAAAAAGTCCAAGCTACTTTAGAATGGAACACATATGAAAATAAAGCAATATTCTAATCCAAGTTGAATATTTATTTAAATCATATCTGCGATACAAATAGTATCTTCGTTGAATTACACAAAATAAGAAATTCAATGTGCATCAAATGCGTAAGAGATCACTAAACAGCTGATTGATTATAAAACAAGAAATTGCCCACCAAAGTGTACGAACTACTCAGAAGCATATCCTGCCAACTACAAAGATTGTTTACAGGAAAAGAATGACAAAACAGATGTAACTTATTGTAAGAACATTTGCATCTGAAAAAAAATCCAAATATATATTATTCCAGAATAGTCCCTGAATCTTTAATACCGATTATGAAAATGCTGCAAAAATATGATGAAGATTTATCAAATTGTAACAAAAATGCTCAAGGTTTAAAATGTTAATTTTAGACTGGATAAAGTTAAGGCAAAAAAACTCCAGCTATACAAAAAATAAGCAACGAATATAGAAGATTTAGACTAGCAACCAGGTATGCCAATGGCATTGTTAACAAAAGACAGAAGCTACATAGCAACTGTAATGTGTGTTGCCCATATACCATAGTACTTTACCTAAAGTAAAACGAATAGTTTTGCTGACTTTTCCAAATAATAGATATAAAAACATTGGTTTATTCATATTTAAGGAAAGATTGATGAAGAATAAAAAAATTCAAAGGAGGAAAAGGGATCGACAATTACTTCGGATAAATAAATCGGATAGCAATGGAAACATTATAAATTTTCATAGTGACTATACAAAATGTAATTGTAAAAAATGGCATTCTACTTATTATATTTTGCTGTGGGGTCTTGGAATAGAAATAAGTTTCGGACTGGTGTGTAATATTTGATTCAATTTTGAGACATTAAAAATTAATAGTAATTATAAATGTATGTAAAATATTAAGTTATCATTGAACTTTGTAAAATTGTAACAAAATGTTTGATATAATGAAAAGATACACTGAAGTTATTTATCCAAACTTCGTTTCCTATAGACAAAAGAAATATAATAAATTT
This sequence comes from Galeruca laticollis, assembly GCA_963921935.1. NCBI lineage: Eukaryota > Metazoa > Arthropoda > Insecta > Coleoptera > Chrysomelidae > Galeruca > Galeruca laticollis. Next base: position 174,953,132 of record OY998180.1, read on the forward strand.
ATATTGATGGTTTTGAAAATTGTTGTTAAATAACTGTAACGTTTTGGATGCATCATTGTAGTTAAAATAATTCATCAGAATAAAAGACTCAGATTAGTCAAATAAAAGGTGATGAAGAGCAAAATGAAAAATACATTAAAATTATAACAATTTGATATAGTGGTGTCATAAAACGATTTGTAAAAATCGGATATCTTATTCTAAATATTATTTACAGATGTGGATATTGAGAACAAAACAGGTATTGGGCTCGTTAAGTGAGTTCATAACATAACAAAATCGCGGTTGCTGTAGCGTCCGCGGTACTATGACATCCGACATACGGACATCACAGTGCATTGAGCTCCAAAATACAGCAAACGGTTCAGAGAATGCTTGAGAATCTATTGCTGATGAGATCAGCAGGACGTCACTTTGGTCGTTTTTTGTATAATCATAAACACCAAGGTTCACAGGGTCTCCGTACGCGACGTTATTAGTAGCACACTTACATATTTATTATACATCAGACGCACAAGTTGGCATCCCTCAGTATACATATCGAAGAACGATATAGTTTGGCGTCTGTATATGTATTTTTCTTGCAAAGTGGCATCGTGGCAGTGTTGAAGTCCTCACTTCTGGTTATAGAATGTTTTTAACATTGAAGGTGATCATTTCCATCTGGTTTGACAATGCGGAGGATGTTAGTTATTGAAGAAGATCTACCGTTATTAATTGAAAAATGATATTTTCGTTCTACAATTTACTCAAATTAGATTTTGAGGCAAAATAAAACACTACTGCCCTTAAAAATGAATAATGCCGGCGATGAAATGAACTAGAGAGTCTACAGAATTCTGAATTTTTGAAAATAAAGGAACTGTTTTCAAAAAAGCCTGAAATTCACTAGAATTGCTAGGTGTAACGCTAATGAAGATCATGACAAAATAATAAGGAACCTAAAGAGGTAATGAATGATTGATGCTTCCTTTTGAATTAACGAAGTTGATGTCCATTTCCAGTGAAAGAATCACCATCTCAACTCTACTTACTAAATTAATTTTCACTGTTTACATGTGCTCACTCCTTAGTCTTCCCCACATTACTTCTTGACCACTATGGTCGGGTTGGCAATTTTCTCGCGACAGGCGGGTCCTTTTTTTGTCCCTTGTCAGATTGTTTTTATTTCAGTTTTATTACAAGCTTTTATTTAGTTTCACTTGTTATTGTTAATTCATAATTCCGGTGACAATACATCACGAAATTTTTGTTAGAGAAAAAGAATGGTGGCTTCAATATGGCGGACGAGTTTCGTGATTATGCTTTATTCAAAACTGGTGTGTGGGAGTTTTTGTGGTCGGAGATTATGCATTTTTTGTCAGAATTCTTAAATTTAATATGGCTGCTTCGAGATTTGTGATTATGGTCCGATTCGATTCAAAATTGATATGTTTGGGTTTTTGGGTCAAATATACTGAATTTTTTATTGAAATTCTTGACTCCATGATGGCAGCTGCAAGATGGCGGATAAGCTTTGTGATTATGGCCCGATTCGATTTAAAAATCGGTATTTGGGGTTTTTCGGGTAGAAGATTATAAATTTTATGTCTTTTATGTAGCGAGATGTTTGCCCAATATAAAGAGAGAGTTCTGTGCAAGCTGCAGGGAGGACCATATTAAACTAACAAAGATGACCGCAGTGCTGCAAATCAACCTGCACCATGTAGAGCGGCGATGACCTCCTTGTTGCACTAAACGAACAGGGCTGGTATGCTCAAGGATATGCTGGTGACATTGTTATTCAAATAATGGGCATCTGCCTGGAACTAATGCAGAGGGTACTGTACGTGATGAAGAGATGGTGTGATGCGTAGGGATTGTCTTTTAACGCATCGAAAACCATCATGATACCATTTACGAAACAACGAAACGTGGAGATCACTAGGTTGCCAAAACTATTCAGCGATCAGATAAAGGTTGCCAGAAAAGCAAAATACCTAGGAATCCGGTTAGATGACAAGCTAACCTGAAACAGCCATTTAGCAAGCATCAAAAGCCGTTCTCATATAACATTAATAACGATGAGACGAGTGATTGGGTGCACTTGGGGCTTAACTTCGTCAATGGTAAACTGGCTGTACACCAGGGTAATCAGACCGATGATGGTGTACGGCACAATTGTGTGGTGGCCTTAAGTCCAGCAAAGCACAGCCGCTAAAACGCTTTTCAAAGTGCAAGGAGCTGCACATCTGAGCATCACAGGCGCCATGAAAGATACTCTAACAGCAGCTGAACATCCCACCCCTAGATCTATACATAGATGGGGAGACCAAAATGGTTGCATAAAGAATGCGGTGTAATAGCAACTGGTTCAAACACCATGCTATGAAACATACCAAAATACACGACACTGTGAGGTGCGATATACTTGAAATGCCACCTCGCAGAATGCCGAAGGTCGTGGAAACTGAGATACCATATCACGTCAACTTGAGTGGCAGAGTTGAATGGGCTCAGGGAGAACCTCAACATATGTTGAACAGTATCATCTAGTAGACCAATGGTTTAAAGACCCCATCGGGCACAGAAGCAGGCGTCGATGACGCCAGGCACAGCTTAAGCGTATGCCTGGGTAGATTGTAGAGATTGTAGATTACAAAGGGGTCGATTGGCCTATAGCGGGCCTTTCCACACTGCGACCTGAAAAGGTCTTTTGTGTATACCCTCCAACTATTTTTGGTCCCAGAGATCAAGGCTTCTAAGGAAGTCTATTATCCGATTGGGAGCTATTTTTGGTACCTGGCCAGGTCTCAAGAACAACCGTTCCAAGTACCTATGGCGTTGGCGAACAAGTACACCGCAATGGCATTATATATGTTCAGCCGTTTCATCTGCACTGTCGCAGAATCTACATATTCCTCTGTCTACTTTTCTCATCTTGCAGAGGTGATATCTGAGTGGGCAGTGTCCCATAAGGAGTCCTGTGATTGCTCTGAGATCAGACTTCTTAAGCTCTAAGAGCGATTTAGCATAGAGAGCAGACGGTTGTAGCAACCTTTTTGCTTGTCTTTGGCCTGAAACATTTTTCCAGTAGGCTGCACTAAGTTCATTTTCCCATTTCCGGACTTCTTCCACAATGTGGCTTTTAGTAATGCCACAAAACGGTTCGGGTCCGATGAAAGGAGTGCTAGCTCCTTTTTTTGCAAGACCATCGGCAGTCTCATTCCCAGCAATTCCCTTGTGTCCGGGCACCCATAACAAAGATAGTTTGTTATGTCTAGCCAGTAGCTTAAGAGATGGTTTGCAGCTCCAGACTGTTTTGGACTCATAAGTTATGGACCTTAGAGCTTTCAAAGCAGCCTGGCTGTCGGAGGCAATAAATATTTTGGCTGCGTTGAGGCGCTTTTTGAGGCACTCTTGAGCACAGAAGTCTATCGCTTGTATTTCCTCTTGGAATATTGTGGGAGTGTTACCTAGGGCTACTGATAACCTAAGATTAGGTCCTGTAGCCCCTATTCCTACTCATTCGTTTTGTTTTTGACCCATCAGTATAAAATGTGAGGGCACCCCTAGTTATTTCTGAGATTTCGTTCTGTGTTAACTCACGATCGTTAATAATAAAATCTAGAGTAACTTCGAAATCTTGTTTAGCAGGCATTATATCCCTAGGCAACATCATAGATTGGGTTGATCCAACCCTTAGTATTTCGAGATGTCCTGTCAAATCACCGGGTTTTAGAGATTTAGCCTGTGTTAACCTATAGACATTTTGCAGAGCAATCCTCCTTACATGTAAATGTAATGGAGGGAGATCTAGCATTACCTCCAAGGCCGCGCCAGGGCATGATCTCATTACACCCGTTATTCCTAAACATGCGAGTCATTCCAATTTTTGCAACTCTATTGTAGCCCTTTGTTGCGTTGTTTTCTTCCACCATACAAGCGCAGCATAGGTGATGATAGGTCTGACAACCGTTATATATGACCAGTAGATCATTTTTGGTTTTAGACCCCAAGTTTTCCCAAAGAGCCTACGACACGTCCAAAGAGCCTTTGTTGCTTTTGAGGTGATGTGTGCGAGGTGTGAGTTCCACGTAAGTTTCCTATCAAGGATGACACCAAGGTACTTAACCTCCTCCGAAAAAACAGGGTTGTACCATTCAAGCTTGGAGTCCGTATACTTAACTTCCTCCTGTTAGTGAATGGAACAAGTGTCGTTTTATTAGGATTGACTGAAAGTCCTTCCTTCGAACACCAGGTAGTTATGAGGTTCAAGGCACATTGCATGCGATCGGAAATGATGCCGCCGTGCTTACCTCTGACCACTATAACTAAATCGTCGGCATAGCCAAGAGCACGAAATCCTTCTCTTTTTAGCTTTGTTAGGAGGTCGTCAACCACTAGTGATCACAGTAGAGGTGATAGCACTCCTCCTTGAGGACAACCTTTCGCCGCTTTTATAGTAGTCGACTGGTCTCCGAGGTAGGTGATTATTTTCCTAGTATTTAGCATGGACTGAGGCCATTTGATTATGGAAGGTGGGATACCCTTTGCAGTTGGAGCAACGCTAATTGATTCATATGAGGTGTTATCAAAAGCTCCCTCTATATCTACGAATACACATAGAGATACTTCTTTCGCAGCTATTGCCTTTTCTAGGTCTCTTACGAGACAATGTAAGACATCTAAGGTAGATTTGCCAGGTTGGTAGGCAAATTGTTCCTCGTGAAGCGGTGCATTTGATAAATATTCACTTCTCATGTATGCGTCGAGTATTTTTTCCATACTTTTGAGTAAGATTGAGGTAAGGCTTATAGGTCTATATGACTTTGGTTCCTCTGGAGGACGTTTTCCACTCTTAGGAATAAAGCAGACCCTGACCTCTCTCCGCCCTTTAGGAATGTATCCCAAGATGAAGTTTATCTTGAATATCTTGCATAAGTGGGGAATGCCTGGGTAAGCTGCCGATCGTATTCCTAGCAGAAATAGCCGCACTAACCGTATGCGGCAGAAGATGCATAAATAGGAAATACAATAAATAGACTATTTATGAGAGCACGAACCGGGCGGCTCTTATGGCCCTAGCAAGCCACAGCTATACTTCGAAGATAGTATGGGACTGCCATAATACCTTGAAAACCTTGGCAAAAGTCAATAAGATAATTCCTCACTTGGGTGCCAAACCACACAGGTGTAGCTGGAAATGAGGCAGCTGATAAGTGTGCCAAAAGAGGACCTAATCTCTCCCTCATGGGACCAGAACCATCATGCGGCGTTTCCTATAGTGAAAAACTGTCTCCAATTGGGTGTCGAGTCAACCCCAAAAGCGCTGGAGCAGGGTTGGGGGGCATGCTCAATCCAAAAGAATTCTCAAGGGACCATCGAGTTCCAATGCAGCAGATGCTCTTAGATTTGGCAGGAGAGTACTGCGAAAAGTGGTAGGATTCTTGACCGGCTGCTGGTTATTCAATGCACACTTAGCGAAAATAGGGATTGACGTAACAAACCCCCAATGCAGGATGTGCGGAGAGGAAGAAGAAACTGCAAAGCATGTCCTCTTCGAATGTCCTGCTCTATGCAGAAGGAGAGTCTCCTATTTAGATACCTTCTTAGATACATGCCAGGAGGGTTTGAAGGAAAGTATAGTGTCCGAGAAATCTCATTGTTCGCTAAGAACTTGGGATGGGACTCTGTTTAGCACCTGCGACTGGGGGTACACAATAAGCCTAATTAATAGCTAAGCGGCAACCATTAAGGCACGAACCCTAATCCCCTCATGACTAAAAAAAAGGATATTATTTATTAATTGAACGGGGTGCGAATTTTCTAAAAATAGGTTTCTTAATATATATAAATTCTTTTTATTGAAAGACAAATCACTGATATTCAACATTCTATCCTTGATCTGTTTCATTATATTCAGTTTGGTACTGAATTTATACGACCAGTAATTCATGTATCTTCCTGAGTGAATAGGTTTTCTGTACCAATCAATTAATAAAGCTGTACCACTACGAATAACCATTGTATCCAAGAAAGGAACATTATTTTGTCTATCTTCTCGTTCTAACGTAAATCGAATGTGTGGAAATTTGGAAATCAGATGGTATAGCAATAATAATGGCCCTTCAGTCATCCATCCATCGTGTTTTGAATCGATATGTAGAAACCAAATGGTGTAAAAGATGCATTGGGCTGGGTCGTAAAAGGAAAACAAACGAAATTCGTTTCAGGTTTTCTCGCATATCGACAGCCAAAGAGCTTCAAATCGGACTTAGAGTCACTCATGTTAAAATATCTGACCAGATAATTAGGAACAGACAAAGCCAAGCTAAAGACAAATAATATCTGTGCGAAAACCTGTTTCAACTGGTAATCACATAAGAGGTTGAATTTAAATTGCTCATGAACATGTCGTTTGGTAACTTGGACAGTGGAGACCAATACATTTTACGGATGAATTACGATTTCGTTTAACTTGTTATGATGGTCGAGTACGTGCACACCGACGTCCATATGAACGCTATTCTGCAGCAACCATGTAAGAATTTGAAAAATTTGGTGGTGGTTCGGTGATAGTTTGGGCTGGAATTAGTCTTGATAAAAGAGCAGTTCTAGAAAGATTAAATGCTGAACGGTACATCGATTTCGTTCTGGAGGAACACGTCGTATCGGCAGTTTATGGTACGGTCCCGAATTTTGGTTTTATGCAAGATAACGCAAAAGGCGTATAGTGCGGCAGTCACCATGAACTTCCTTCGGCACCGCGGGAGTCCTGATATAAACCCCGTAGAACATCTTTGGGATGTGTTAGATACATCCACATCAGACCCTTCAACTAAAAGAAGCTCAAATCGAGTAATGGGATAATATAGCTCAATAAGATATCTGTATTTATTTGAAGCACTAATTTGTGCTGGTGGAAAACAAACACATTATTAGGAACCAAATTTTCTTTAGAACTCCATGTTAAGAGAGGTGAGATTCTTCCACTTTAATTCTTGTAATTTTTTCGAGTTGGTATGGTTATCTTAAAAGTGATAAGTAGAATTTATTTTGTTTTTGCATATTTATTTGAGCAAAATGTACATCTTTAAAACACGCGTTATTAGAATTCTATATTGTTGAAATTAAAAAAGCTATTAAGACATAAATATGTGCTCCTCCAATTATTTTGACCACTAATCACTAATAACCTACATATAGTAGCATAAAAGCTTAAATACTATAAATGAGTCTAAGCATGAGTTTGTAAATGTTTTTTCAGATATTGCCTCAATATGGTTTAATGAAAATAAATTGAGCAGGTGGTATGTATTTCAGAGATAATTGATTGCCTTAAATGCATTAGTTTTATGTATATTCATTATATCATATAAGTATTGTTTAGTAGCAAAAAACTTACCGCAATCGTCGCAGGTTTCTTTCTATCATCATAAATTCGCAGGTGTGCAGTTAAAGATCCTTCTCTATTAGTAGAGTAATTGCATTGGGTAAATGGGTACATGAAATTTTTTCTTAATCTCTTTTTGTTTTTCGGATTTCTTCTAACATTTGTGTCTTTTCAAAGTAGACTTATGAACGTTCAATATTCGCATTGATATATTTTAGACGGTACCTTATTGTATTTTTCAGGATGTGTATGTAAATAATGATCATCAAGACTTTGTTTCTGACTATACCTAATATTACATTTTACACACCCGAATTTACTTGCTTCATGAATTTTGAAATGCTGTTGGAGACTTTATTTCCAGTAACTATTATATTCACATTTGTTACAATTAAACATGTCCTTGTTCTCTTTTTCGTGTTTACCACTAATATTGTACCTAACCTAACTAACATGCCTACTTAGATTACCTGAGTATTTACTTATGTATTTACAATAGTACATTTATATACTTTTTCAACTTTAACATCTTATCCAAACTGCAACAAAAAACATTTTATTCATAAAACTTCACAAAACGTGAATGTGAAATGAAATAAGAAAGCCATACAAAATTGATAGAAATGTGACAATAAAATCACTAAGTATCGAAAAACTAATAGCCCCCCTTATATTGGAATCATCAGTACAAATGTATATAAGGTGCTCTCCAAATATGTAAATTTCCAATATTAAAATGTGTATTTTAATAAACACAATACGTTCCGCGTATAGCAGCTTAAAAATTTCTTTATTCGTACTGTACCGCTGTACTAAATGAAAACGCGGGACACATCTGCAAAAAAAATCTGAAATCGAGTCTCTAACTATCATCCTACAACTTCTTAAAGCGGTATCTACAATTTTAATGTTTAAATTGTTTATATTTTATATACCACATGTGCTAAATTTCCATGATTCTTTCATGATAAAGCCATACAAGCCTTAATCTTAGTAATAAAGCAGTATCTACCAACGTACTAGATGTAGTTACAGCCTTTTCTTGAAGGATACGGATACCGCAAATGCCGCTTTTGCTCTCAGCAATGCGACTCATTTAAAGTGCACGAACACAAAAAAATGATCTAGTAGCTTTGTGTTATTTGTATATCCTGGAATAAACACACTACTCGTGCAAATGAATATCTGCAACTGTATAAGAAACAATCAGAAAGTTTCTTTGATAACAAAACTGTGTTTTTCTGCTGATTTAAGAATGAGAAAAATTTATGAAAATGGGATTTTCCGGAAAATTGTACATCAGATTTTGCACATTTTCGAACTTCGCCTCAGTTTTTACGTTCTGAACCTACATATAAAATTTCATTAAAAAATTCGGTCGCGTTATTGAGTTATCGTATTGACAGACGGACCGACGTTTTTTTAAACAGTTTTTTTGGACTGAACATATGAAACGTGTAGATCCACTCGAATCTCAAAACGTCAAAATCACTCCATTGCAATACTTGCCTTATATATACATATATACTTTACATAATTTGAATTAAAAATTTACTTTTTAATGAAAAGGGCAATGAAAAAGGGGGAAATACTCAAATGCGTGGAGTGCTTACATGGACCCCAGGGTTTCCAAGAGAAAAACAGAAAACATAACGTATTCCAAAACAATCAGTTTTTTTATCACTAAAAAATATTAGTCGTTAGATTAGATTTTAAGGGCGTTACAATATACTAAAACCGAATGTTTATTGTGCCCCCCCCCAATCAGAGCTGTTCTCGCTACTACTACAGCTCGCCTTCCAGTTCCAGGGCTCTAATGAACCCTAGTATTTGGGGCGGCTTCAAAGAGGTTAGAACTTCACTCTAACAAGTTTATTGTCAGAAGCATTTTTTGCGTTGGCTTACAATCGCGAGGCATTCTAGAACGAGGTGATCGGGAGTTTCTTCCTCCACCTCACAGAATCTACACTCGTCAATTTCTGCTAGACATATTCTCATTAGGTGCTTCTTAAGGTGGCAGTGTCCTGTAAGGAAGCCCGTGAGAAGATTTAGCTTATTTTTACTGAGATCCAAATACCTTTTGGATTTAGCAGTGTCAAAGTTCCACAGGAACTTTTTGGAGTAATCCAGCCCGGGAAGGCACCACCATATTGTTTCTCTTTTGGTTTCCTCTTTCTTCCGGAACTATTTCTTATAGGAGCATTTTCCTACACCACAGAAAGGCTCTGGGCCAATAAAGAGGGTTTGTGCTTCTTTCCTGGCAAGTGTATTGGCCTCTTCATAACCTGTGATTCCCGAGTAGCCAGGAACCCAGACTAAAGAGACCCTGTTATTCTTACCTAGTTCATCAAGTTTTCTTAGGCACTCCCATGCTAACTTTGAGTCAATGAGATGGGAGCTCAATGCTTTGATACCCGCTTGACTATCAGATTGAATCGCTAAGTCACATTTCTAATAGTTTCTTTCTAGGTTCATTTCCACGCATCTTTCGATCGCAAGTATTTCTGCCTGAAGACCGCTCAGGCAGGAGTCCAACGATAATGAGCATCTGGTGCCACGCCCAAATACTTCAGCGCCAGCCCCTGTGGTGGTTTTTGAACCATCTGTATACCATCTAATGGTATTTTCTTTGAGAGTTTGGGTGGTGCATTCCCTTTCCCAGTCTCTTACTCGGCATCGTAGTGAAGTTCTTTTCGATACTTACTTTCTTGATAATTTCGTCACTGGGAAGATTCGCTGATAAGATTATTTTGTTAGAGAGGACCAGTCTCCCTCATTTTCAATACTCTCATTGCCTGAACCTTCCCTAGATATTCTAAGAATAGTTTTGACTTTGAGTTTTTCATTAGTTATTCTAAGAATTGCCTCTTGGGCTAATCTTTCTATCACCAGGTGTAGAGGTGTGAGATCTGTAATGATCTCAAGTGCCCTAGTTGGATACGTTCTCATAGCTCCAGTGATGCACACACAGGCAAGTCTTTGAACTTTGTCGAGGGTCTTCCTCGTGCAGTACTGACTTTCTTTGGTTGCTCCATACGTAATTGCTGGTCTCACAATCATGGCATACATTCATCGCAGTATTTTTGAGCTACAGCCCCAACTCTTTCCCGCACAGAAAATTAGCCAGCACTACTCAATTTATTAAAAAGAGAAAAAATCAATTCGAAGTTAATTCACTTCAGTCGGTGGTTATTCACAACCCGAACAAGTTTATTTCGAACTTATAGCTCCTAATAACTTAACTGTAGAATTATCCAATAATGGAAAGACCCGGGTCCACATCAGTAGATATGTGCGTAGTTCGTCGCTGTTCGTCGCGATATTTATTGATGTGGAGGGGGTGAAGCACCAACACGGCGCGTCTCCAGGTGGCGGATAGGAGAAGGGCCTCTGAGATGATTTTATATGAGGAGGAGGTCTGCGGGGAAATATCTGGGGCTCGTTGTGTCCAAAAACTCAACTGCCGCGGACCAACTTTACCTGTCCCAGCTGTAGTATCGTGGCTAAGGGATTGCACACAGGGTTATGATGTCGGGTGAAATTTCGAGATTACCTCGAAATCACCTGTTATACCAATGTCTCCTGGCTGTCTGTGGTCAAGTCTTGCTGGCCAGTGGGATGGGGGAGGGGGTCTTGGCTTTTCTGCCCGGACCAAGAGGAGACAACCTCATTAAAAACCTAAAGTCAAGGTGGGAAACCAGGCCGAAGAATGCGTGGCTATATAGAAGAATAGTCCTTACTGGTTTCGACCTTGGAGTACCGGGGGGAGCTCCATTGTATTGAACCTCTTACCTCTACATGCGGGTCTCTGCAGCGGTGGACCGTAATGACCCTAGCTTCTCGTGGGACCACTTATGCAAAAAAAAGCAAGACTTTCACCGGAAAAGTAGTGGAGAAAACTTCCACCTCTTCATCCGGGCACCTCACAGAGGGAAAAAAGGCAAACGGCACAAAGGTCGTATGCCGTTCGACCTCCCAAAACCGGGAGGGAGAACCGGGCGGCATAGACGACTCACTGAGAAAAGGTCTCAGTGGAGCAGGGGTGCGGAAATGCCTGCGACTCCTCAATCAGGGAATATCCCCCCTGAAGAGGCCAGGAAGCAGGTAATTCAGCGCCCAACCATCCGAAGGAACCACCAACGGTGAAGACAAAGCTTAAAAGAGGCCCGGAGCATATTACTCCTCCGCTGCGGCCTCTAAGCAAGAAATCAAAAACAGCTGCAACGGTAACCGGGCAAGCCACTGGCTACGCAGAGAAGATTTTTAGGGTGGGAATAATGTCCAAGGATTATCCTGGGGTCCTCCTGAAAGTAGAGCAGCTCTCCACACTGGAAGACACTCTGGTGGAAGAGTTGTGCCAGAGCAAAGAGAAGGGAATCCACTTATCAGGTATCCATTTCCGTTGTAGAATGTTACTGGTGGACTGTGGGTCACAAGAATCGGCAGACTGGCTCATGGAGTCAGCGCCGAAATTAAACTCTTGGGAAGGACCCGAATTGGTAGCTCGAAGTGGAGACGACATCCCAAAGCCGGTCACCATAACGGTGTTCTTCCCAAGAAGCCAAGACATGAAACTGGAGAAGATCCTCCAACTTGTTGAGGTTCAGATCTCAAACCTCAGTACTGCGGCTTGGAAGATCCTAAACTCTAAAAAAGAGGGACAGGGAACTATCCTCACGATTGGGATCGATCACAAATCTGGGGAGGCTCTGAAGGCAGGAGGTTACGCGCTAAACTTCCGTTTTGGGCGTATCCCTGTCTCGGGGTCGGAAAAAAGAAGAATCCCGCGGAGGATCCGCAGGACATGGAGATACCCTCCCCATCCGGAACCTCTGGAAAGGGGGAAAAAGGCGAAAGCTTGACCTTGGGTCAGCCCAAGATCTCCTCCGGCTCTGCTGGGATGACTGGGAATTTGGAGACTGCATCCCGGGAAGCTGGGCAGAGCAGCCTGGGGGCGAGAGTCTGACGCGAGATCAAGAAACCTGCTCGATTACCGAGGGAGATACTACCATGGTGGTCGAGGAGGGTCAGGGAGAGAAAAAGGAGGGGGATGTATAGAGACTGAGTAACTCGGTCTCTCTCATCCATAATAATTCACTTTCACGTTGACGAATGTAGCTCAGATTAACCTGCATCACGCGAAGTGAGCTTCAGCCGTGATTGCAAGGTTGTTTGCTAGACTACAACTGGATATTGTTCTGATCCATGGATCAACAAAGAAGGCCAAATCAAAGGTTTGGCATGTAAGGATTCTAAATAATTTATGATCAAAGGCAAGTATTTCCGCATAAGAAATAACATAAAATATATTTGTGTTTCAGAATACGTGTCACGGGATCTTGTTCCAATCATGGTTCACCTCAACATTGGGGATATCGACCGAGACATCGTCATTGCCTCTGCCTACTTTGCCTCTGCCTACTTCGCTGGAGACGGGGCGATGACACCGCCAGAAGAGGTACAAGAGCTAGTGAGACACAGCAATAGCAGACGGCTGCCAATTATAATTGGTTGTTATGCCAACGCACACAATACCGTGTGGGGAAGCACCAATAAAAACGCAAAAGGTGAGTCTTTATTAGAATATTTCTTAGCAAATAACCTTGAGACCTTAAACGTGGGGACAACCCCCCTTTTGTCACGAGATCAAAAGAAGAGGTCCTGGACGTAACAATTGTTAATGTTGCTGTTAGGAAAAGTGTAAACGATTGGTGGGATATGAGCGAACCATCACTTTCCGACCATCGGATCATCGAATTTAGGATAGAGGGAAATACCACCTCGATTCCTACAATCCGAAATCCTAGAAATACTGATTGGTCTCTTTACAAGACCAATCTGAAGGACAATTTGGAACACGTCGAAGTGAATGGGGTAAATCACCCGCACTACGACCTGGAACAAAAAGTCGAACAGTTCAGTGAGGCAATAATGGAAGCTTTTAACTCCAGTTGCCCACTTCCGAAAGCTCGTTCAGAAAAGGATGCTCCTTGGTGGAATGAGAACCTGCCAAACCTCAGAGAAGAGGTCCGTCGGCTCTTTAATAGAAACAAACGTGACGGTAATTGGCAGAGGTACACTGAGAAGCTTACTCAGTACAATAAAGAGATTAGGAATGCCAAAAGGCTTAATTTTCAAGCCTTTTGCGAAAAGATCACTTCCACTCACACAGCGGCCAGACTACAAAATGTCATGGCAAATGGTGGAACTAACCCCACAATGTCGCTGAAAAAGCCAGACGGATCATACACGGAAGGTGAAGAGGAACGATCGATTCTTCTTCTTAGGACCCACTTTCCAGGTAGTGAACCTGCAACAAGCACCGAAATAGCAATGAACTACACCACAAAATCCCTCAAGGAAGATTGAGACATTGTTAAGAAAATATTTACCAGACAACGGTTGGAATGGGCAATAAGTACCTTTCAACCATATAAATCACCAGGAGTGCATGGAATATTTCCCCCAGCACTCCTACAGCAAGGGATAGAGGAGATTCTTCCTCACCTGCTGAAGATTACAAGAAGCAGTCTAGCAGTGGGTCTAATACCTAGAAAATGGAGAAGGGCAAGGGTAACCTTCATACCAAAAATAGAGAAAAAGATGGGACTGATCCCCGATCTTTTAGACCCATCTGTCTAACATCGTTTCTACTCAAATCGATGGAGAAAGTAGTGGATAACATAAGAACGGGGGATCTGGAGAATATATCACTTCATAAATGTCAGTGTGCCTACAGAGCGGGTCGATCAACTGAGACGGCTCTGTATCAGCTGATCGAAGTCATCCAGAGAACTCCTGGATATATCAGGGGCCTTTGACGACACAACTCATGCATCTGTCAAAGAAGTACTAAAAAGGCGAGGAGTTAATAAAACCATTGTAAAATGGATGTATGAGTTGTTGACACCTCTGTGAGGTGCCCGGATGAAGAGGTGGAGGTTTTCTTCACTACTTTTCCGGTGAAAGACTTGTATTTTCTTTCTCTTCCCATAAGTGGTCCCACGAGAAGCTAGGGTCATTACGGTCCACCGCTGCAGAGCCCCGCACGCAGAGGTAAGGGGTTCAGTAGAATGGAGTTCCCCCCGGTGCTCCAAGGTCAAAACCAGTAAGGACTATTCTTCTATATAGCCACGCATTCTTCGGCCTGGTTTCCTACCTTGACTTTAGGTTTTTAATGAGGTTGTCTCTTCTTGTTTCGGGCAGTAAAGCCAAGACACCCCCCATACCACTGGCCCGCGAGACTTGACCACAGACAGCCAGGAGACATTGGTATAACAGGTGATTTAGAGGTAAGCTCGAAATTTCACCCGGCATTGTAACCCTGTGTGCAATCCCTTAGCAACGATACTACAGCTGGGACAGGTGAAGTCGTAGTAAGACGACAGTCCCTTCATGAATATCAGGACCGGTTTTTTCCCATTTGGTATGAACAGTCATTTCGTTCGGGTATGCCATGCTCCACCGCGTCTAGAAATGCTGTTCAACTTTATGTATGTGCTGTCCGTGAGACATACGTTTACTGGGAGTCGTTGGATAATCACGACTTCGAAAGTTGGTCAAAAAATTACCTATTTATAAATTGCCAGGAATGAGGGTGATAGGATCGGTTGGGTCAGAGGAGATATTAGTTTCGTTTTCGATAATTGACAAATTAAATCGTCCATACGTAGATAATAGGTCGCGACCGGCTACTTGAAACAAATGGTTTTTAAAGCATTTCAATGCTGCTTCCCATCATTTCCCAACACGTGGTGCCTGAGGAAAATTACCGTTGAAGCAGATACAACATAGTTTTATATATGTATACATTCGACTACGTCCGTCAATAATCACATATTTATGACGTATCGAGTATAAAGTTTTCTGAATTACAGCCTGCAAAGGTTTTTTATGACAATACATCATAATTAAAATGATCACATGTCTACTCTTAAGTAAGATAACGGAGTGTTTAGCGTCAAATGTTGAATTAGACACAATCAGAAGGTCACCTGTCCTCATTATCCCATATTTGTCCCGAAAGGGATTTATCAATCGTCGAGGACAAGCTTGAGGCCAACGTAATACAATGTTATGATCGGACCAGTAAAAGGTTTGAACTTCTTTTCGGATGCCCGTATTTACAATTTCCATTAAGTTAGACAAGAGGTGTGCCCTGAACAGCTTTAATCGCGTCATTGTTATAGTCTCGATAGGTACAACCCGAGATTTAACACATAATAGTTGCACGTTAGTCTTTCTTAAGTGATATAGTGTGCGTAAGTAAACGCATGCGCCGGATACCGTTTCAGTTGCATCGGAAAATTCATGTAATTGAACGCCTTTAATATCGATGGTAATTACGGTACGTCGAAATGATAACAAATCATTTGACGGTAATGGCTGGCAATATGTTTGCCACTCATTATACAATTTGATAAGTAACGTTTCGTTCTAATCGAGCTTATAATTCCACAAGTTTTGTAAGTTTATTTTCCCGAGTACAATCACGGAAGTTAATAATCCTAACGGTTCGAATAGTTTGAAAACTCCGGATAGTGTTATCCGTTTGGAAATCCTAGTTTGAATAGGATTCACTATATACATATTTGTGTCATTTCGCACGGTATATTTTTTGCATTCATCTTTACTTAATTGATGTAAACATTGAATAGCTAGAGCCGAAGCAAAGGTAATAATGAATGTGGCGATATTTAATTCAAAAACTCGTAAGTTTTTCATTTGATCTCTCCAAATGAGACATTGAAATTTACGGTATTCGTTTGTAACTAAAAATTGTTGATAAATTCGCTTTAAATCACCTGCAATCATGATAGGGTGTTTGTGAACTCGACTAGAAGTTGTGAATAAATTAGGTTGACTATTATGATCGGTATACAGGACGTCATTCAATGATACGCCTGTAGAAGTCTCTAAACTACCGTCGTATACCACACTTACTTTCGTAGCTGGAATGGTTTCCTTACTGATTGCGTTATGAGATAAATAATAACCATCTGATATCAACAGATTGTCCACAACAGGGGACATGTGACGTTTGTTCGATTCTTAGTTATCAGTAACTGCTGATTTGCATTGTTTCACAGACAGAGTAGTGTCTACTCCTAATAATTTGTCGACCGATGTAGGTCGATGGACATCTGCTAATTTGATTTGTTCTACAGGCAGGGTGGTGCCTGTTTCTACTAATATGTCGACCGGTGCAGGTCGACGAATCTCTGTTTCTATTAATTTGATTTGTTATACAGGCAGTGTAGTACCTATTCCTACTAAGATGTCGACCGGTGCAGGTCGATGAAACTCTGATTCTGCTAATTTGATTCGTTCTACAGGCAGTGTAGTGCCTGTTCCTACTGATATGTTTTGTTCTACAGGCAGTGTAGTGCCTGTTCCTACTAATATGTCGACCGGTGCACGTCGATGAAACTCTGGTTCTGCTAATTTGATGTTGGCAGGTAACTTTATCTGCTCACGTTGGATCGATTCATCTGACATAACGTGAGAAATTACTGGTACGTTTACAACGATTGATGTCTTTTCATCCGCGTTTAAACCTGTTTTGTTGGCCGTTTGCACGGTATCTACTGGTTGTACCTTAAAAGTACTGCATGGTAGAGCTGTGAATTTATCGAGAAGCGGTTTAGCACGCGATGTTTCTCAAATAAAACTCATGACGTAGGAGATACGATGATCAATTTCCTCTTGATCTAATTCCTCTATGCTATCTTGAATTGTATCAAATTTCTCAAATACTTTGATAGTGTAATCTAATGTCGCTTGAATCAAACGTTTACAAACTATCGCAGATTCATCGTTTGCTTGGTCGATGTGTCTTCTTAATGTAGCAATCGTCGGTTGTATATAATCGCGTTGCCTTCTAATTTCTCAAATTCGGCCATTTTAAATTTAGTTTATGCGTGAGTAAGGTAAGGAATTTCAACAATGTTTATACAATATTAATACGGGAACAGGACGGATAATTGGCACATTTAAATAGATAACTGACCAACTTATCTTGATTGTCCTGGTCGCTGCTGTGATGAATCCTTGGAACTGCGATTTGAACTGCTAATTGAACTGCGATTAGAACTGCTATGCTTGCACTACGATTTGAACAAATATTTTATAGTTTTTAAACAAGTACCGTAAGCTATACAATTCAAGATTTCCCAATCTTGAACAGATACCCACCGAGAAAGGAAAAAACGTGGTTTTGGATGAAAAAAATGAAAATTTCTAGTTTTTCGCCATTTTTCCGATTTTTTTTTCCGCCCAACCTTTCAATATGCGAGAAAAGTATTGGTTTACCCCAAAAAAAGTTGGAATTTTGAAAATTTTTTTTGACTTATTTTTACGTTTTCCGTCAACAACAACACGAAAAAACGGTTTTTAGAAAAAAAATCCTGTGTGTATGTCGTCGTCGTTGTCGTTGTCGTCGGCCACTTTTCCTTACAATTCTTGTTAGCAAGATACAGCCTCCGGAGTGCAATAAGTCAGCAATTTTATGATTGAATATTGTTAAGGAGATGTCACAGATGAACCCTATTGATTTTCAGTTCACCAGAGCCAGTACAACGGGTGCTATGGTACTTGAAGTACGACATTTTGTCATTTTTTGCGAAATTTCAGTTGGTTAGCACGATACAGCCTCCGGAGTTCAACAAGTCACCAATTTTATGATTGAATATTGTTAAGGACTTCTCACTGATGAACCCTATTGACTTTCAGCTCACCAGAGCCAATGCAACAAGTGCTACAGTACTTTAAGTATGATATTTTTGTCATTTTTGGAGAAGTTTCAGTTTGTTAGCACGATACTGCCTCCGGAGTATATACAAGTGATCAGTTTTATGATTGAATATTATTCAGAGCGTTTGAAAGATGAACACTGTTGATATTCAGCTCCCTAAAGCCAATACAACGGGTGCTATGGTACTTGAAATACCAGATTTTTGTCATTTTTGGAGAATTTTCAGTTTGTTAGCACAATACAGCCTCCAGAGAGTATACGATTGATCAATTTTATGATTGAATATTGTTCAAAGTGTCTCACAGATGTACCCTATTGATTTTCAGTTGACTGGAATGAGTACAGCGGGTCCTATAAATCCAGATATACTAAATTTTTGGTTATTTTTGGAGAAATTTCGGTTTGTTAGCACAATAATCCCCCGAAGTGTATACAAGTAACAATTTCATGATAGAATATTGTTCAGGGTCACAGATGCGGAAAAGTTAGTTTAAATCTTTAAAACCGTTTATTTTTCCTTGAATTTTTATTGTTTTATATGAAAGTTTAAGTCTTTATGAGAAAAATAAGTGCCGGATGACGTGACGAGAGCGACAGAGCGACAAAAAAAGAAATATTGAACGTCTTTTTTTGAAAATTCTGAATTTCACCAAAACTAGTTAACTTAGAGCAATAAAAAAATTCAATTCTTCTTTTTCGGGATACATAAGGCTACAACTGAGCCAATTTTCATAATGATCTGATTGTTTTGGCCGAATCAAAAATAAAAAACGAGCAAAACCTTTGTTTGCAATTTTTACCCAAATACTGAGGTTATGTGAAAAATATTTCAAAGAAAATTTGTGAATTTTTTAATTGTCTACAACTTTTAAATTTAACTTTTTTTATAGAATTAGGACATACGCCGGAAATAAGGAAAACATGTTTTTCTCCCCTTTCTACCTCCTCCCCACCCCAACGGTGAGGATCTAGCTCTTCTCATACTTGTTTTATTACTTTTCCGCCCAACCTATCTAATATGCGAGAAAAGTATTGGTTTACCCCAAAAAAAGTTGGTATTTTGGAAAAAACTTAGGGTAGAGGATTCTCCTATTTCGTATTCTTCTGTGAATGACTTTTCTGATTCCGCAATCTCTAAATCCGACTCTTTTTCTGACTCGATGTCACTTATATTCTTATTTTTAGTTTGTCCATTTTCTTCTTCTGATTCGTTGTCACTTGTCCCTCTTATCTGCCTTTTGGTTTTGATTCATCTATTAGCAGATCCGATGTCCCTATGCTCTTTCCTGCAGATACATTAAGTTTTCCTTTTCCGCCCAACCTATCTAACATGCGAGAAAAGTATTGGTTTACCCACAAAAAAGTTGAAATTTTGAAATCATTTTTTGAGTTATTTTTACGTTTTCCACCAAGAACAACACGAAAAAACGATTTTTAGAAAAAAAATCCTGTGTGTATGTCGTCGTCGTCGTCGGCCACTTTTCGTAACATGGTCTTGTTAGCACGATACAGCCTCCGGAGTGCAACAAGTCACCAAGTTTTTGATTGAATATTATTCAGGACATATCACAGATAGACCCTATTGATTTTCAGCTCACCAGATCCAGTACAACGGGTGCTATGGTACGTGAAGTACGAAATTTTATCATTTTTGGAGAAATTTCAGTTTGTTAGCACGATACAGCCTCCGGAGTGCAACAAGTCACCAATTTTATGATCGAATATCGTTCAGGACATATATTGTTTTATTTCATCGTTACAGATAAACCCTATTGATTTTCAGCTCACCAGATTCAGTACAACGGGTGCTATGGTACTTGAAGTACGAAATCTTATCATTTTTGGAGAAATTTAAATTTGTTAGCACGATACAGCCTCCGGAGTGCAACAAGTTACCAATTCTATGATTTAATATTGTTCAGGACATATCACAGATAAACTTTATAGATTTTCAGCTCACTTGAGTTGGTACAACGTGTGCTATGGTACTTGAAGTACAAAATTTTTTTCATTTTTGGAGAATTTTCAGTTTGGTAGTAAAATACAGCCTCTGGAGTGTTTACAAGTAACCATTTTTGGTCATTTTTTGAGAAATTTCGGGTTGTTACCACGATACAGCCACCGGAGTGTATACAAGTGACCAATATTATAACTGGATATTCTTAAGTATGTGTCGCAGATGAACCCTATTGATTTTCAGCTCACTAGAGCGAGTACAACTGGTCCTACAATTCCAGATATACTACATTTTTGGTTATTTTTTTAGAAATTTCGGTTACTTTACACTATACAGCCTCCCAAGTGTATACAAGTGACAATTTTATGATAGGATAATGTTCAGGGTGTCGCACAAATGCGGAAAAGTTAGTTTTGATCTTTAAAACCGTTTATTTGTCAATGTTTTTAAAAGTACTATTTGTACTCTTCACCGGTGAGCTTAGCTTATTTGGAATTTTTCGGGTCAAAAAAGTTTATTCGCTTGGACTAGTACATTTAGCACCTGGTATCTCAGATTGGCCGTCGGCCCAAGCTAGCGGGTATGTATACGTTTACTGTACTATATACTACCCTATAGTACAATTTTGTCCATCAGAAAATAAGTTAGGACTGGTGGCTCCGGGATCTTGAACTAATAGTGAATGACAAATTGCGCCACATTGAGAAAAAAATGTAAGCAGAAAAATATTTTTTTTTATTGATGCCTCGTATTACCTTTTTAAAGCACGCCTCAGCGTGTTTAAATCGAACTTTCAAACACGCGCGTTTTTTAAAGTCCCTATGGTAACAACAACAACTTCAGAAACGTAAGTATCAATGACAACTTTTTTATTCGTTTTTAAATTGTATATTTTCATTGGGAACCAATGCCTTTTTTGGTTTTTTCTGCAAAATTTATTTATATATTCATATATACATTGTATCCTTTTAAATATAAATAAAGAAACTTTTTGATTATTGATCTACAGCAGTACCTCGTAACGTCAAATAAATACTATTTGACTTTCACGAAACTTGGCTGAGCATCGAGGACGGACTTCCATTTTTTTGTAGTAATAATATAATAATAATATTTTATGATTTCAAAGTGCACCAATAAAAAAAATAGCGTAAAGTATTCGTGGATAACTGGTCTTTCAAACACTTGCGCTTGTTTGAATGACCTCTTCATCCACTTATACTTTAATATACTATTAAAGCATTATTTTGTGCCTATTTTGTTAAAAAAATTCCAAAGCTCCTAGAGCTCAACAATATATATATATATATATATATATATATATATATATATATATATATATATATATATATATATATATATATATATATATATATATATATATATTATAGGTCTGCAAATTGATTCGTATTTTTCCGATTTTATCTTTGTAATCAATACTTTCATTAATAGCCATTTCAGTTCCTAATTTGACAAATCATTTGAGATACGAGCATATGTTTTATATTATAAAAAATCAATAAATAGTTCAGAGTTGCAGAACTTAGATCTATTTATTATAGTTTTAGTTGTTAGTAAAATAATGTAAGAAAATTATCTTGGTTTATGTACTCATTATCAATAACTTAATTACTTATTTCTAATTACTGATACTTTCATCGACGACAGTTTAACTATCTGTTCTTTATTGTTACTATTCGGTTTTCTAAAAACTAAATGAAACGGAACATTTTAGTTTTAGTTCGGCATAGTATGAGATAAAAAATTACAAGTTTGTTTTTCAAAACATTGGGGGTAATTTTTTGGTTAAGTTGAATATTCAATAGTAATACAAGTGAAATGATGATTATCGAAATACAAATTTCTTCGATTTTGAGAAAGAAATTGTTGTTTTAAGAAACCACACTCGCGCTTACGCGCTCGTGCGTTTTCCAAACAACAATTTGTTTCGAAAAAGAGAAGAAATTTTCGATAATCATTAATTACACGAGTTGTATTTATCAAGATTATTTCACGAAAACAATTAAAATTGGGCTATGATGAGGTTCGTTGCAAAATTCCATAAATTGTTTCCACACGTACTTTTTAGATTGCACGGTATTTTCCAGCATTTGCTCTTTTACTTTCTTTTGAATCTCTTTTAGATCAAACAAACCAAAACGGTTTTTAAAATTCATTCTTGATACAATAATTCTTTATTAATTTGACATTTTCTGTCAGTCACTAGATTTTTAATATCGAATAAAACAACTAATGACAACGCGAAACACACATATAGGAAAATTGCATGTATCCAATCAAGTGCCGAAATACAAAATCGAAAACATGGTGTTTTCAGATATCAATCCTCATATTTAAACCAATCGAAGGCGCGTATTTTGTATTGAGTGAAATAATCAATGAAACCTCTTCTCTTATAAATCTGCGTGTTCTGGTGTTTTTTGTGAAATTAAGAAATAACTTTCAAAAAAATAATTTATTTACATAAGTAGTATAAAAACCAAAAAAACATGCTATATTTTTCATTATACGTTTCTAATTGAAACTTTAATTTTCATTGATATATGTAAGTTATCGTCTTATTTCGTTTTCATTCAATAAAATTACAGGAAATTTGTCAATGTAGCCTGCGACGTTGTTTTTATTATCGTGGGATTGCTCTGTATTTGTATCATCTCTATTGTTTGAATTATGATTTTGTTGATTTTTGTTGATTTCGCTTAAATTGATATTTTTTTCACCGTCTTTGTTGATTTCGCTTAAATTGATATTTTTTTCTTCGTCTGTGTTGATATTATCAGGAAATCCACCCATATTATGATTCAAGTTACCATTATGTTCATTTTGGTTATGATAAGGATACTCATTGCCATTTAGATATTGGTTGGAGTTATAAGGTGGAACCCGATTTCCATTAAAATACATAGGAGGCCTTTTGGAATATCTGTTATTATAGGTATTAGGATTAGGATATGGCAAATTATTTGCATATTTATTAATATTTTGATTGGGAAACATGGGATAACTGTTACTGTTGGTACCTGCATCAGTATAAACATCATAAATCTCTATGTTTGGGTAAGGTGAATTTTCTTTAGTTATAATAAAACTACCTTGATTAGGTTTATTAGGTTTGATCGGAAAACGTTTTTGCATTTGCTGCCAATAATTTGGATTTTGTTCAATTTGACCAGGTCTATTTAACTGATCTTCTCTTATAACTTCGATAGTGACGGGATTTCCATTCACTACTGTTTGATATTGTCTTCTTCCATTTTGTACTCTTCTATCAATAAAAGGATTTAATCTTTCATTCACGTTGATTCGTTTCACTGTTTTTTGCTCATCGGTTCCTATCTCAATAATTGTTCCATCGGTGAGTATCGTGGCTGTATAAGTAGATGTTAAAACTGCAAAACAAATATTTACTTCAGAAAACGTCATTGAATAAAAAATAATTTGATAATATCTAGACTCAATTTTAACTCATATTATGGAATACAAAGAAATATCTTGGATAAAACCGTACACATCGGCATGAACGTGAAATTATTCATACATGGTGCCTACAAACATTTTCATTGTCAAATCCATAGAAACGCTTTAACATTAATTTTTAAAAATGGTCATAATATTTGAAGGGTCCTTGTATGAATCACGTGAATATCTTCTGGGCAAGTCAGATGTAACAATATTTTTTTATATTGATTGAACCACCCGTTAGACCAATAATCTATGGGTTTGGCAAGGAAACAATTTTCTCTACGGATCTTAATATTTTTTTGGGGTGTTAAATCCGAATCTGAAGTTTGCTATTACGGCAGCCATCAGCTTCATAACTAAAATCGCGAAAAACCGCCCAAAATAGCGGTTATTATCGGTTTTCTGACAACAAAACATTTTTGAAGAAAGTATAGTAAATTGTAGCTTAAACTACGAATAATACCCACGAAACGAAAGAAACAAATCCGACATCGTTCCCTTTTTTGCGGAGTTATGATCTTTCGAACAATGGCGATAAGTAGCGAAGTTTACTATTTCGACCCTTACTTTTTTAAATCAAACTCACTGTTTCTCAATTATTCCACAATATAATGAAAAAAATAAACATCAGGTAGGCATCACATAAAATGTAACTTTTGTCATTCTGACGATGATATTTCGTCAATTTTTATGAATTTCTGTCATATTTTCATTATATTGTGGAATTATTTAGAAAAAGTTAATTTCATTTAAAAAGTAAGTAGCGAAGTTGGCTAAAAATGCGAAAACTACCTCGAAAATGTATGCTGGTGCCCTATTATTCTTCTTTTAATACTATAATTGAAAATTATATGTTTTTATATGGCCAACTCACATTACCGAATGTGAATTATTTCACTTTACAAGTACTCTCTTTCTCAAATCTCAACGAAAAATCAAATTTAAGTATCGTGGTAGGGATGATGACAGTAAATAAAAATTACTAAAAGTATGTTAGGCTAGGCATATTAGCAAGAAAATGGGGGTTCAGAAACAAGTTTTGCTATAATTTTGATTTTTTCACCCTTTATGTTTTTTGCATTGCTGAATACGAATTTGAAATTTGTTGGCAACAATTTTGCCCAGACGTTTGTTTTTTGGGCACTTTTTGGCCAAATTTGGGCATTTTTTTCCAGTTTTCGGCCTGTATCTCAAAAAGGAAGTGTTTTTTCGGCGAACCCATTCTTTAAAAAATTAAAGTAGACAAATTTGCCTACATTTCTTATACAAAACGGTTTTTGTGAGACTAACCGTTTCGCCGCTAGAACGCGCCCAAAAGGGGCCATATTTCCATATCTAGTTGTTCAATCCCCACGGCAATTTTTAAATCATTTTTGATGTTATCTGCTTCCTGCATATGAATTTTTATTATTTTTTGCATCGTTTTTATTGTCGGCATCAATCTATGCATTGAACCAAATATAAAGAAAGAGAGAAAAAAAAATACTATAGTCCATTTATTTTCCGCCCATACAACTTTGTCATTCGAGCACGGATTTTTCAGGATATTTTCAGCCCTGAAAATCCCATAATTTATGGTTTATTAATTTTTAAGCTCCTGTTGATAAAATTAAATCCCTTTTGTGGCCGACATTTTTATTCATTATCTTTTGCGGTAGGTCTAGACCGTAGGTACCGAACGCGTATATAAATTGACGCACCTTTGAATGAACATTTTCTCCTTGAATATATTTTATTTCAATAATAAAGTGCACTGCTTAATCTCTATATCGTTGTACATTTATTGTACTTGTAATTATATTCCCCTCTCACACAAATATTATTTATTACTTGATATAATTGAGAGTGAATGTTATTTAGTCAAAAGAATCTTCTTATAACTCTTTGTTTTCGCATTTTTTCGCTCGATATAAATAATTTTTCTCTTATTCGCGAAAGCAGTAACGTTCGCTCTCACTCTTCTATATATGCTTCTGATTTAAATAATATTTCATTAATTATTCTCATTGTCAAGTGTTTACCTTTTATAAATACTCGTAATATCTGAAGCTAAGAAACTTAAATTATTATTTGCTCAACGTCAAAGTGAAATTCTCAACTTAAATGCTCTATTAACAATTGCTAACGACGCTCTCACAAATACAGGCTTACAAAATAATTTTAAATGTAGGTATAAACATATCGAAAATATTCGTGATGATTTTCTTAAAGCTCATAATGGCATAATTTGTATTGAGTCTATACAGGAAGGTGCGGAGCCACATAATATCACTCGTACAGATTTTGATAATAGCTATTATCATGTTCAAGCAGTTTATACTCAAATATTCGAATATGATATTAGTAGTAATAATATTAATCAAAACTCTACTCAAAATGTGACTAGTTTTAGAACTAATTGTTATGTTAGATTGCCCAAACTCACTGTTCCTGTTTTTCACGGAGATGATGAACATTGGCAAACGTTTATTGATATGTTTGATTCAATGGTACATAATAATGATTATTTAACGAATATAGATAAGTTTAATTATTTATTGACATCCATTTCTTCAGTTGCTTATGATCTCATTTTTAGTGTAACTTTACGAGTCAATACTTATGTTGTAGCATACAGTAGACTCGAAAGTGCTTTGATAAAAAGTTGTTAATTGGTCGCTCCTATTGGCATGCTTTAAAATTTACTTCTGCAATGGACAGTTCAGATGATCATGAGGGTTTACGTAAGTTGACTGATAGTTTTGAGAAGAACTTGGCCATTTTACAGAATTTAGGTTGTAATGTCAAGAATTGGGATTCCATACTTTACAATATGTTATAAGATAGATTAGATAATAATACTAAAACTCGCTTTGAGCTGCAATATAAGAATAATCTACCTGATGATGAATATTATACTACGATTATAGAGTTTTTAGAGACTCAATGTGGCGCTATGAATAGTGTTCGTATTTCTGAAGTTGATATCAATGCACGCGCACTTACAAATAATGGGAATAAAACGATTGTCCCTTCTCCTAAAAGGTTCTCTTAACCTAAAATTAAAAGTACTCCAAAACACACTCCTCAAAAACAGCGAATTAGTAGTGCATTTACTACCCAGTCTGACTCTGAAATAACTTGTCAATTATGCTATCAGCAACATTTAATATACAATTGTCAAGGTTTCTTAGCTAAATCTCCTAACGAAAGATATTACCTTGTAAAATCCAAGAATTGGTGTACAAATTGTCTTGGTTACAAACATAATAATGTAATTGTTCTTCTCAACTGCGTTGTAGAAAATGTTCACGCAGGCACCACACTCTTTAACACTTTGATGCAATTCCTACCTCACAAGCTCTCCCAAACAATGATCCCATTACTCTATTTGCATCAACTAGTGCTCCCATTTGGCTGCTCGTTCTAATGTTGAAACTTCAGTCAACCTACTCTTTCGTGTAAATAGTACAGTATTGTTGTCTACCGCTATGATTGATGATAAAGATAGCTAAGGTCGTTATCATTATGTTAGAGTTCTTCTGGATAGTGTCAGTCAGAGTCACTTCATTTATGCTAAACGTTGTAATAAACTGGGCTTGAAGAACTTTCCTCTCTCTTTGGAGATAAGGGTTGTGGGTCAGATATCTTCTCAGGCTTCACAAGGAGTCACTTGTACTATTAAACCACGAGATTCTCCAGAACCTCTTCTTACTTTAAACTTTGTTATTTTGCCACAAATTTGCTCTGATGTGCCCAGTGTTTCTATACCTAAGCATCATTTTCAGGAATTCGCAAACTTACGACTTGCAGATCCTCAATTCATGCATTTCCTTCCTGTAGTCATGCTTCTAGGTGTTGACGTGTTTGCTAATATTCTCCAAGGTGGTTTTAATAAGTCTTCAAACGTTAAACCCGTTGCATTAGATACGATTTTTGGTTGGATAATCATGGGAAAAGTCAATCATACCTCAAATCCGATAGCTCAATCGCTCTTTACTTCCGCTGAATTATCTTTAGAAAGTGAAGTTAAAAGATTTTGGGAAATTGATTCCATATCCTCTCGCTCTCACCAACGTCTGATGATCTCTTAGTCGAAAGATTGTTTTTAGACTCCATACGTCAGGACTCTACTGACGTTTTGTAGTATCTCTCCCCTTTCGTAATACTCCATATGATTCCTCCGATTCTCGGGACATCGCTCTAAGAATATTTCTATCCTTATAACGTCGTTTGGTGAAAAATCCTCAATTATATACTCAATATAAATATTTTATGGATAATTAACCCCCACTCTTGTATACGCGCCTGGGGCTGGTCCTATTGCATAAAATTGTCTGGCACGAGTATCAACCCTTCTCTGCAATATGCAACACCTATGTTTACTACGTCACTAGCATCTATAGCCCACAGACAGTAGTTGTCTTCTATGGATATCCTGAAGGTACGAACAGTGGAACAAAAAGTGCTGCTCGGATGAAGTCGATGAAAACGATTTCCGCTGATATCCTCTTCGATGAGAATATGAGACAAAAGGTTGATTTCCATGATCATTGCCAAGCTACACTCTCAGGAAATGCCATGAAGACAGGCCACAGAAGATGCCGACAGAATTATTGTGTATGAAGCCTTGTCTTAAGCTGAACGTTCTGAGACCGTGGTGGTAGTTGGAGAGGACATCGACCTATTAGTCATCCTCACGGGATTTTACCAACAAGAAAATGTATTCTTCCTGAAACCAACGTTCCTCCAACCACCTACTCTCCTGTCGAGGCTCGGAAGAACGAAACCGTTAAAGAACACATCATGTTTCTTCTCGCGATGAGTGGGTGTGAGACGACTTCGGCACCATACAATCATGGTAAGTTGAAGTTTTTGAAAACTCTCACCAAAAACCCCTACCTTGCCGATGTTATATGTGTGCCTAAAAACCACGAGACAGCTCCAGAAATAATTGCAGCAGCAGGGTAGAGATTTCTAGTCAATGTGGACGGATACACAGGAAGGAGTGAACCATCGATATACCGTCTGAGGTATGTCAGTTATAAGAATGCAGCTTTCAAGACCTCATAAAAAATAGCTGCACTACCACCATCAGCAGCTGCACCACATGGTTTCAGAGTGTTTTTCCAGGTGCAGCACTGGATAGGGGGTGATAAAAATGTCGAAGAAGAAGAAGAAGTAACATGTATTGAGGACGGATCATTCGACGTCGAAGTTTAGGACGAACTGCCCTTCACTTTCTCGCCAGTTGTCGAGACCATCGAAGAAAGTGGGGACAAAGATCGCAAAGATATGTATAATTTATTTCCCAAAGAGTTGGCACTCACACATTTGAACCATAACTGTACCTGTCTGAAGTACATAATATGAATGTACAAGCTAACCCATTTCTATTCATTACAGAGCCTCAACCACCTGAAAAAATAGAGTGAATAAAGTATGAAAGGGCGCCAGGCAATTTTGCCTCCCGACAACTACCTACACAAATTTTCCCTCCCTAAGACTACCGAATAGGTGGAGAAATAAAACTGATATTTTAGTTTAATACCTTAGTAGTCATCAAGACAATATTTTGTTTACAAATTCCCAGTAGTACAACTACTACGTACAAAAATTTCTTACAATAGTTAAATTACATAAAATCCACAAATAAACTAAATCCCATAAAGTGTAACCACAATTTGTCATAGGTAAGTGAAATCCCCCCTTAAATAAATCATTAAAAAATAGATAAAACTGATATCCCAAACAACAATGTATCCCTTCCCTTTAATAGCCAATGTTACCCTCCCCAGTAATCACTATCCTTAAGTACCACAATCTTTACTAAGGAGTTATCAAAACGCTGTACTCTCAAGTATGTCCCTATTATATCCCGAATTTACACAAATGCAAGGTAATTAAAAATCCTATAAATTTCCCCAATTAAAATCCCAAGTTACACTTTAAATGAAATCCTAAAATTGCCTAATTTACCCCAATACAGCCTTAATTAATTTGACTTGAGTTACAGCTTGGATTGTTCGTTCAGTAGAAATATATAGGCCATTAACTTACGTTGAAATAAACCTTTTCTTAATGAGTACCCAATCACCTAAGAAAAATGAGGAAACTCATTAACATAATACCATACGTATCTATGGCACAGAATAACATTTACATTTAAGTAATCAATAGGGTGATCTGAAAATAATTATTAAATTATGGCGCAATATCACATGAGCTCATACGCATACTACCACCAACTCGAATAAATAAAAATATTGCAATTGGATAAGCCACAGTAACGTTTACAAAATCTTTACAAGTAGGTGTAGTTATCTTACAAAATCTTTACAAGTTGGTGTAGTTATCAATAATCCACAAAAGCAAATATATAAATGGTGAGACAGATAATTTCAATAGTACCATTCAAAATAAATTTTGTTGTATTAAACAAATCAAAGTCCCAAAACTTGCGTGAAATCCTCAAACGTTGAATGGTGGCTAGTGATGGCTACCAACTTCTACTCCCATAGAATCAGCTTTCCACAGAGAGAAAGTCTCTACTTAAATGTTATTCAACCCCATATGGTATCTTCCAAATCCAAAGAAAGGTCCAAAGTTTCATTCGTATAAGATATAATCAACGAAAAAAACCCAATTGGCCAGACCGAGTTTTAATAAAGGGTTGCAGGAGTTATTACCCAAGGTATAGTGTTCAAGGCCTACTTATGGATATATTTTTAGGTACGACATTAAACATTCCAATGAAAGTTCAAACTTTCTCCACAAAAAATGTATGATGGCTTTTATGCGTTGAATTTATTAATCCCAAAAATATGCTTTTCCACGGGCCCATAATCACCAAACAACTTACAAAATCTCCAACAATACCCGGGAAATTAAATGGTACCAAATGGTTATCCCCACATATAGGGTGAATTGAAGACTTTCAGTGAAGTTATAAGTTTCGATTTTTAAAGAAGAGATGTTGGATATATTGAGACTGCTTTTATAATGCTGGATTCTTACGTAAAATGGCTCTGTTTGAATATTAGGTGAGACTGGATTTACGTTTTTAATAAATGTGTGATGGTGGGTTAAAATAAGAGGATTAGCTGTTATTTTTGAGGCATATGAGAGACTTACGATTTGTCTTCTAAGTTCTAGTGGGGCTTCTCCGGCTTCACAGTATAGGCTGTCTACTGGTGTGGTTCTGTAGGCTCATATGATAATGCGTAGTGCTGTATTGTGTAATACGTCTAATTGTTTGAGTATTGTAACTTTTGCTGATGCATAAGCAATACAGCCATAATCAATTTTTGATCTGACAAGTGTTTGATAGATGTTTAAGAGTAATCTGCCATCGGCTCCCCAATGTTTGTTTGATAGACATTTCAATAAATTAAGTCCTTTTTGACAGTCTTTAATTAGTTGTGTTATATGGGCTTTCCAATTTAGTTTCTCATCGAATATAAGTCATAGGTATTTTATCATATTGGTGTACTTGAGAGTAGTATTGTAGATTTCCATATGAGGTTTGTGGTTAATTGGTTGTTTTGAGAATATTATGCACCGTGACTTGCTGGGCGAGAAATGAAAACCTGTCGCTCTTGACCATTTTTCCTTCGTTATGAGTTGTTTTTGAAGTCTCGTTGCACATGCAGATAATGTCCTGCTTTTTACAAAAATTATCACGTCATCCGCATACATTCGGATCTGTATTGGTTTTTCTATATCTCTAGTTATATCGTTCATGGCTAGGAGAAATAAAGTGGGACTAATAATTGATCCTTGGGGTGTTCCATTTTCTTGTTTTTGGATAGAAGAAGTTGTCCCATTGACTCTAACCTGAAATGTTCTGTCACATAAAAAGTTCTGTATGAAAGCTAGAATGTTACCTTGATATCCTAGGTTGCTTAGCTTTGATAGTATGTTGTGTTTCCAAGTTGTTTCGAAAGCTTTATTTACATCAAAATAGATGGCCATGCCGGGTTCTTCATTTGAGAATGCTTCTTTAATATGAGTTAGAGAAATATTTTAATGTCCCTGTATCTAAATTTGCACAACGACAAAATTGAGAGGTCCATGCAAATTTGTATGGAATAACTTTGATAGTGGACGAAGAGCACGAGGCAGTGAAATAAATAGAATATCATGATTGTGTATCTTCATTAGGAAGAGGAATTCAAACTTTCCATGGTCCTAACTACCTTGAAATATATAACAGCTTAAATAATTGTCTAATGGTAGGCCTAGGTTACAATCAAATAGTTCAGTATTTGAAAAGTTATTAGAGGAAGAGAAAAACTGCGAATAATAAAATATTAGATTAAAAAACAGTTTTATTTTATTAATGAATCTCTGAATGTCTTAAATATGTAATCATTTTTTAAGCACATAAGAATATATTTTGTTGGAATACTTGTTTATTCTTCAATTAATTCTATTATGAAGTAACAACTTTTCGGTTCTCCAATGTAAGAACGTGGATTTTTCATTATTTAAAGCAACGTATACTCCAGAATTTTTGATGCTTCTTGTTTCTTATCTTCCTTAATTAGTTTGTTACAGTCTAAAGTAGATTTACTTAGAAGAAATATTGTGTACAGTTCTTTCTTCTAAATCTGATTGACATCTTGTGGGCAAACACCACAGGGTTTCATGCGATCTGTGACACCGATCTCATCAAAGGATATGCCACATAATTCTCCATATCATTTGGCAAATGAAATTTCAATTAAATACCCATCCAGACAACAGTGGTGCAAGGAAAATTTAATCGAAAAAACGATTGTTTTTATAATAAAATTAGGGTTCGAACAACATAATAGTTATTTATAAAACAAGTGTCACAATGACTCGTTTTGTAGTACGCAAATCACGAGTACTACAGAAAGTTATTGTGGCACAAATTTTACACAATATTTTTTATGATTCGCATTTATTTAATTTTTTAAATAAAATAGAATTACATATAATCCCTGTTTTTAAACTAGGAGTGGTTTGAATTCAAGTTAGCAATTCTGTAGATTCTTGATTGGTCAGATCACAGATGGTTTTTTTCAGCACTTCTGACTTTTGACATATTATTACCGAATAATTGTGTAAATTGTAAACAAACTTTCATTTAACCAAACAGAGGATGATTATTTGTTTAAAAAAGAGCTTCTTCGTATATGCTCTTGCGATCTATTTATATTATATCATGAATAGAATTATTTCTGTAATACATGTTCACATAGATGGTAATTTATCCCAAAAATCGAACGTTATGTATACCTTATATATTGATCCTATACAATATAAAAATAAACAATTGACAAATCACTGATAAATAAACGTTAGCGTACTTTATTCATTAATATTTTTAATATATAAATTATTCTAATTTACATTTAGGAACATTTAATATAATAATTTGCTAGCTAGAACACCGCTAGACCATTTTATTTATAATTTCTGTCAAGGGTAAAGTCAAATGTCAAATAAAAATATGACTAAATACAATAACCAACTGTACACTAAAAATTACTAAAACAGTGTTCAAAGAGCTTCATTGTGACACTGTAAACAATGTTATAATGAAGTCTCTTTTATACGCGAATTATAAAAATACTATTTTAGAATCTACAAAGTAAATTTAATACTCACGTCGAAATGATCTTCACAAAAATATGTGGGAGTTTAAATACTAGGCAATATCGCTGTTGAATCTCGCCTTGTAAGTTTAAGCCACTTATCTCGTATTGTTTTCTTTTGTGTAACGAATATAAATAACTTATCAGAAGTTTTTATTGTTGTGTTATGACACTGAGGGACCACACACCACTTGTAGACTTTAGAATTCATATTTAATGGTATAAAATAACTATGAGCATCTAATGGACATCTCGTGTTTACGTTTTGTTTACTTAAACGTGTCGTTATTAGCGACGCCATGGCACTGACAAGCGTTTTGGTGCGAATTTTAAACCTAAAACCTAAAATGTTATTTTTTCCTACTAAAACTTTATTTCTGCAAAAATATATTATTCATTGTAAATATTGTAAATAATATACGTTTCCGAACAATATAGGACAGTTTTTCAAAATATGTCATCATGCCTATTGACCACTTCTACTGAACTGCCAAACATCAGTGAGCATTTTTTGATCCCACTCTGTCAAGTACAGTTGATACAGGGAGTAGGTTGTAATGAAAAACAGTTGATCTTTAGCTCCTGCCGTAGGCAGATTCTTCAACCGAGGTATGCTTTGACCAGGCACGACAGCAGTCCTAGGAGTCACACATAGTATACCATCCATTGAGTGGAATGTATTGCGTCCGTCAATGGTACGCACATTGAAATCTACGTTATCGTGGACTAACTGAGACAGTGCTTGACCCCGTAGAGCCAGAGGTGGTTGCATCTGTATCTGTAAAGGTTTGAAGGGTGGGTGGTCCCACAGCACTTAGGCCACAATTGGCCCATTGTGCATCCTTCTGAGGTTCAAAACTTCCTTCTAGCTCGTCATCCAGCCTACTTCCTTGAAGTAGGCGATAACGTCGCCTGAATTAAATTCCCTCATATTGGCGTATGTTAGCCTGTGCTCGCGGAATACTTGAAACCTAAAATGAGAGAGTGTCTGACATTCGCAAAGAATGTGTTCGACAGTCTCATCTTCTTGTTCACATCCTTTACAAAGTGGGTGTTAGATAGACCCAGTCTGTGAAGGTATTTTCTTAGGTGGCAGTGACCAGTCAGAATTTTCGTGGTTGTTCGTAGGTTCCGCCTGTTCATAGTCACGTATTTTTTGGCTACTTTGCTATCCGGATACTGTAGCAGTTCCTTGGCAAGCCTGCAGCCTTCTGCGTCGTCCCATCTACCCTTAAACTTATTAAGGGAGTGTTCCTTTAATAGGTCGGCCGTTGCTGACGCCGATAGACCAATGAAAGTGCCAGGTCCCAAGAGTTTTTGGGAGGCTGCCTTCCTGGCTAGCGAGTCTGCAATACGGTTTCCTTTTGATTTCTCATGGCCCTTGAGGTGGTTGCATAACTGAGGATGTTTCAAAACGAGCTGCTTTCTGTTACGACGAGTAACGCCTTAAGGAACTGATCACATCCAGCAACCTGCGCGATCCATATTTTCTGTACAAAAATTCAAGAACACCCACTTGCAGAGGAGATACATATGAATTTGGTCTCAGGGTTGTGATTAAGCAGTCAGCAATTGCTACTGATTTCTTCCTTCATTTGTTAATGTCCCCTTTCTTTTTGGACAGTACTACAGACACAAAACCCGAAGAGATTCTGGAATGAGATTTTCAGCGACATCCAGAAATCTATCAGCTGGGGGATACTGACTTGTTTCATATACTTGTGATCGTGCATCTTCAGGTATAATAGCAACTGCTATTTTAACAATTCTCTGCCTTTCTTCGTCTTCAGGCAACCTCTCATCATAACAATGTTCGGTAATAATCTTTTGCCAAGTACCCTTGAAGCATACAATATTAGAAGAAAGGAACCCGCACTCTTTAAGTGCAAGTCCGGTCCCTGTCAAAATGAATGAAATTTTGGTATCTTGTACGTCCTGTCAAGGCGAACAAAAGTGTTAATAAAAAGTCCATTGATTTAAAATATACTCAAAATAATTTTCCAGAAATTTGTACAGGTATAGGAAATATTAAAAACTGTTAAATTAAATTACATATCGATCCTAATGTAACTCCTGTAGTACAGAAACATAGAAGAAACCTCCATCATCTTCGATTTAAGGTTGAAGACGAGTTAAACAGATTAGAGTCACAGGACATTATTCAAAAAGCAACTGGTGCTACACCTTGGGTATTATCTATAGTTATAGTCCCTAAACGAAATAAAGACACAATAAGGATGTGTGTTGATATGAGGTCTGATAACAAAGCGATTTTAAGAGAGAGACACCCCCAGTAGAGGGTTTGGGAATAGTTTACTAAAAGCTTTTCAACTCTTCCTTTTATGAATATATTAACCAAATTTAGCACCAATTGGTTAAACGGTTGATATGATCGACACTTGATTAGGAGCCCTGATGCTTCAAATCGCGTATTTCCGCAAAAAAGGGGGGGGGGTCAATTTTGAGGTCAATGTATGATCCCCCTTTTACTACGTAATGCGGATGGTAAAAATGGTTAAAAATTTAAACGGATCATTTTAGACAAAAACGTTTGAAACAAAAGTTGTGTATTTTGAACTGCTGAACTAATTTTATTTATATACATATGTGCCGTATATCTGCTCCGAGAGGAGGTATTAGCATTTTGGTTAATTTATACTCCGCCTCTATGATGTATGAATTTTGGAAAAATTACTTCACCTGAAATAAGTTTCAAACAAGCGTTATGCAGATTGGCCCGCTGAATAATTTTATTTATGTACGATTTATCGGAAAAACAACCCCCAACAGGGATATTACTATTTTTAATTTTCTTTCACTCATTCCCTGTAGAGGGTTTGATCAATTTTCCTCATTTTATGGCGAAGAATAAATTTACCAAATTTGGCGCCAGATGGGGGGCAATTTTGAGATCAGTGTTAGACCCCCCTTTTACTACGTAATGCGGGTGGTAAAAAGCATTAAAATAATTTATGGAATCAAAGAGTCTATAAAAAATGAAATTCAGACCTGTATTTGGGGGCGGGTTACGTATTTTCAATCACATGTCACCTTTCTGGGAAATTACTAACCACTGGACAAACTCTTTGTTTGATTTGTAGTTACCCTAGTGAATTATATATGCATCAATTATAATGTCAATATTGAGCTATAAGTGTTTGTTATAAGTTTTACTTTAGTTTTCATATTAAAAATGTCTCACAATGACGATGTAGTGAAAAACACGAAATCAGTATGGGTGTTAGGTCAAATTTTCGGTCTTTGTTTCAATTCAGCGTCTTTAAAAATAAGTAACAGTCATTATGGAAAACGAAGAACATTTTTTAGGTTAATATATTGGTGCATATCAATTACAATCACAATTTTTTTATCTGTGTTCAATTTTGTTAGTGAGATTGATTCAGGAAAGAATGTTGTCATTCAGGCCGGAGACATATTGAATGGGATATCCAGTATAGCTGCTGCCATTGGATCTATTTTAACAGGATTAATATTTGAAAATCGTTTAACTACGGTTATAAAAAAAATTTATGATATTGATAATAGGCTTAGAAATTATCCTAAATGGATTAATTATAATTTTATTAGAAGATTTGCTTATGCCTGCATAATTTACACCTTTAATTCATGGATTTACTTTTTAATTAGTTATATGCTAATGTGTAGCGAGAATAGTTTTAATTGTTTCGGATCTTGGGTATTATTATTTAGTATCACGAAGATATTTGATGTGAATTTGATAAGATTTGTAGTTCACATGAGTCTAATTTGGCATAAACTTTGTGTTGTGAATAGCAACATAATGCATTTATCCGAAGAGAAGATAACACATCCGAATTCTCTCAGTTTACTAAAAGAAATACAAAAGATTAATACAGTAGATAGTCTCAAAGAATTATATGAGGATATACTCAACATAGGAGAAGAGCTAAACAGCATATATTCGTTTTCTTTACTACTTATCATCACAAATCAATTTGTTTCAATATTCAGTTCATTGTATAACTGTTTCTTCGGTTATTATATCGACGGTGAGTTTATACAACCAAATTCCATACGAGATTTACTAGTTCCGCTGTTGTCACTGATACACCCTGGTGGCCAGCTTCTAGCTACCACAATCATTTGTCAGTTAACGATATCAGAGTGTAAACACACCGGAAAACTTATCTTTAGGATACCAGTAACAAGAACTAACAAGACATTAATGAAAAGGGTAAGATGATCATTTTAACTACTAAAAAATGTAATATACGAAATAAAAACTAAATTAAAATATAAATATATTATGCGTATGTTGTGAATGATGTCTTAATACAAGATGAGAGTTGTTCGAACGAAGGATATTAAAAACTGTTATAGTGCGTGAAAATCCAAATACGGTAGCACAGTAGAAAGGAAGGTTTTACCCTATTGCATAATACAGATGTTATCATCACTTGGGGGATCACGTATGAACTCAATCTGCATATTGCAGAACAAAAAAGATTTTTTCCACAATCGTGAGCAAATTTCATTATTATTCAACTGAAAATAGTGAGCTAAGTAGCATATTGAATCACAAGTCAGCAAAGTAAGTAAGTAGCTATTAGTGATGGGCGATATATATGGATATTTTAAAAATATCTATATTTAGTTCCAAAATATCGATATTACGATTTTTAAATAACGATTAATTATCGATATTTAAAATACTAATGTTGATATTTGTAATTTAATGGCCCTCTTCTCATAATCATATGTTTTTCTACTTCCATGTGCAAAACAGCAAATCATTGAATGGATGAGGCTTTTACTTGATGAAGATCCATTCCGAACGATAAAATAAAACAATTTAATTTGTTTAAATCTTCATTATATTTGAACTAATGTTCTTGTGACGCGTTTCGCTAACACAGTAGCTTTATCAAACTAGTGAAGGTATAATGAAATTTTCTTTAATTTATACAGTGCATAAATTCAGAATTCTACGAATATTAAAAAAAGTATTCAACAAATTTACCTGGAAATTCATTCACTACAATCTTTCCTTAACTATTTTCTAGGTAAATAGGTTTAATATGGGAGAATTTTTGTATATCTATTTGGTCGTTAAGGTGGTTACCTAAATATTGGTTTTTATTCATCTCAAAAGCATGTAAAATATTTAATTTAAAGGATTTAGGTTCTACATGTAAAATTTCAAAACTTTGGGTAGAAAGTGTGTTGGTTTTCTAATAAAGGATTTGAATAGTCAGAATCTAATTTTTTGTTGTCATGGCCACTCTTGTGTTCTGAAATTCTAGTTTTAAAATTTCTAAAAGTTCTACCTATATAAATTTTATCACAGTTGTCTTTACCACATTTTAATTTATAAACTTCTGATTTGTTTAGTTTTGTAGATTTAGATTTGTTATTTTTAATGAGTTTGGATAAATTGTAATCGGTCTCAAAGACATTATTATAACTAAATACTTGTTCTAAAGTCTGTTTTGTTATCTTTGTATTTATGATTTTGTCGATTGAGTTTTGATCGTAATTAATATTAACTGCTATTAGCTTTATGATATTTAGTTATTTGTTGAAATTATTAGTATTTAATGGGACTGTTAAAAGTCTGTGTATCATATTATTGAAAGCTGCTAATTTATGTCAGAATGGGTGGACCGAACTATTATGAATTGTAATATTTGTATGTGATGGTTTATGAAATATAAAAAAATCATGTTTATGGTTTATATCTGAAATTGTAAGGTCTAAAAAGTTTATAGACTTATTTTGTTTAAATTCTACGGTAAATCTGATATTACTATGAATTGAGTTAATGTAAATAATGAAGCTGTCTAATTGTACCTAAAATGTCGTCCACATACATTTTTGATTAAGGAGTTGTTTATGAATTATTTTTTCTATATTATCCATGAACATTTCTGTTAGTAGGGGGCTGAGTGGGTTGCCCATAATCAAACCATCTTTACTGCTATAAACCTCTCCAGTGAAATGAAAATAAATTTGATTTAATCACACTTAATAAAGTTATGATATCAGAGTGAATTATAGGATTAACATTATTGTACGTGAGTAGGTATAGTTTCTTTAGGAGGTATACTAAGGAATAGAGTTGTTACATGGAACGATATGAATTTAGAAGTATGAAAGTAGTTTTATATCTTGAATATTATCAATTAATTCCGTTGAATTTTTAACTGAAATTTGAGGTTTGAATGAACACTATCTAGAAATGATATCTATAAGAATCTTTGAAATTTTAAATGACGGTGCTGTGAAAAACGAAATAACTGGTCTTATTGGGTATCCTTCTTTATGGACTTTAATTAATGGATAAAGTTTAGTGTGTTGTGAATTGGGTAAAAATAATTTATATTTTTCTTTATCGTTAATTATTGATTTGGCGTTATCTACTGCTAGTGTTATTTTTTAGTTGGGTTTCTTTTAAGGGTCTCAAAATTGCCTGCCAGTATAAAATTGTTAGTTTTTAATATATAATCTTCTTTAGGTAATGTTATTACCGTATTTCCTTTATCTGCTTTTGTGAAAAGGAAACTATTTGATTTTGATTTTTGTTGAATTGATTAGGCGACCGATAATTCAAAGTTTGGTTTGTTAAACTTACAAATCCTTTTTTAATAAGTTGGAAAGCTTTGTTTTAAATTAGAATTATTTGGAAATTTATAAAAGTTAATTTCTGTTTCTATACCTAGTTTGTTTAAGTTATCAAATGAACATGTGGGTTGAATATTATGCTTAAAACCTTTTTGTAATAATTGATTTTCTTTATCTGAAAAAACTCTTTTTGAAAGATTGGCGAATCTATAAAAAAATATGTTCTGAATCACAATACTACATCCCAAAGAGTTTGACATATTAGATAGGGAGATAAGAAGAGATAAAATTAAATTATTAATTCACAAAAAGTATCAACTACAAAAACGTAAATGAAAATAATTATTAACTAATAAACTAGTATCAAAAAACCCACAAACCAAATTTTCAGGACATAAATTTTTTTATAGATTCGCTAATCTTCCAAATACAGTTTTTTCAGATAAAGAAGTTCAATTATTACAAAAAGGTTTTAAACATAATATTCAACCAACATGGTCATTTGATAACTTCAACAAACTAGGTATAGAAACAGAAATTAACTTGTATAATTTTCCAAAAAATTCAAACTTAAAACAAAAAGCTTCCGAAATTATTAAAAAAGAATTTGTCAAATTTAACAACCCCCACTTTGAATTATTAGTCGCCAAATCAATTCAATAAAAATCAAATAGTTTTATTTTCACAAAAACAGATAAAGATAATACGGTAATAGTATTACCTAAAAAAAACTATATATTAAAAACCAACAATTTGATACTGGCAGGCAATTTTGAGACCCTTAAAAGAGACACAACTAAAAATTTCAGAAGGAAAGAAAATTAGCAGTAGATAACGCCAAATCAATAATTAACGAAAAAGAAAAATATAAATTATTTTAACCCAATCCACAACACACTAAACTTTATTCATTAATTAAACTCCATAAAGAGGGGTACCCAATTAGACCAGTTGTTCCTTTTTCAAAACACCGTCATTTGAAATTTCAAAGATTCTCATAGATATCATTGCTAAATATTGTTCATTCATACCTCGATTTTCAGTAAAAACTCGGAATTAATTAATAATATTCAAGATATAAAACTACCTCATAATTCTAAATTCTATCGTTCGATGTAACAAATCTATTCTCCGGTATACCTCCTAAAGAAACGATAACTCTTGTTGATAACTTGCTCACGTACAATAATGTTAATCCTATAATTCACTCTGATATCATAACTTTATTAAAATTGTGATTAAGTCAAAATTATTTTCATTTCAATGGAGACGTTTATAGCAGTAAAGATGGTTTGATTATGCGCAATCCCCGCAGTCCCCTACTAGAAGAAATTTTCATGGATAAGATAGAAAAAATAATGTATAAATACCCCCTTAGTAAAAAATGTATGTACACTGGCACCGATATGTGCTAGAACATAATACCTTCACGTATCTTCACCGGTACAACTAGACAATTAGACAGCTTCATTACTTGCATTAAATCAATTCATAATAATATCAAATTTACCGTAGAACTTTTTAGACCTTACAATTTCAAATATAAATAATAAACATGATTTTTCTATATTTCATAAACCATCACATACAGACATTACCATTGATAATAGTTCGGTCCACCCATTCAGTCATAAATTTGCAGCTTTCAATAGTATTATACACAGACTTTTAACAGTCCCATTAAATACTAATAATTACAATAAAGAACTAAATATCATAAAACAAATAGCAGTTAATAATAATTACGATCCAAATTTATTTGACAATATCAGAAATAAAACAGACTTTAGAACAAGTATTTCCTTCTGATAAAAATAATCAATTTGAAAGCCTAACATACATTGGAACACTATCCTTAAAAATTAAATGATTTTTAGAAATTTTAGACATGAATATTTGGTTTAAAACGGAATTCAATTAAAATCTGGTTATGACAACTGTGATAAAAATTGTTCAACAAGTAGATTCCAGCTTTACATATTTTGTAAAGGGATGTCGTTTTGGATTAAAAACGATAAAACACAAGTTTATAGGCTCCACACACTGCCAGATTTTAACACCACCTTACCCGAATAGGTAAAACTGTCGGGTAAAATTTATATATCTGACTGATTGAAAAATATGTCAATAGAAAGGACGTTTCACAGTTACACATCAGTTATGTATATATCCGGTCAGTTTTATCCATAAAACCAATGCTAAAAGAGCGCAGTACGTAGACCTTATAACGAGCGTCAACAAAATTTCCACTCAAGTTGGCTGTGGATGAAATTTGACGTCATGAACGTGTTTCTATGATAATTTTAACTTTAATAGCAAGAATGTACACCTGTCAAATTAGTGGGCGGAACTAACAGTTAGAAGCAACAAGTACAGGTAATTGATC
This sequence comes from Galeruca laticollis, assembly GCA_963921935.1. Lineage (NCBI taxonomy): Eukaryota > Metazoa > Arthropoda > Insecta > Coleoptera > Chrysomelidae > Galeruca > Galeruca laticollis. Next base: position 174,995,294 of record OY998180.1, read on the forward strand.
TTGCCGGCCTTTAAAATCCAAAGCCAACTTGAGCGAAAATTTTGTCGAACACGTATTTATTTATTTATACACACAGTCTTATAACATAAATACTTAATTCTATTTAAATATTTACAAATTTTAAAAGTTTATAGAGGGTTTGTCTAATAACAATTTGGACAATTTAATATTGAATTTTATTTTATTATGCTTAGGTAGTTAAAATATATTTTTTCTTAGGTCTAACCAGAATTAAGTAATAATGTTATTGGCCTCATGTTCTGAATCGAATTTGTGCCTGTGCCGCTTTATTCACTTTGGAAGCCACCATCCAGTGAATGGTCGAGTAGGCTATGAAATTTTTTTAATTTACAGAAATTTGAAAAAAGCGCATTTACAGGCATCCTATGTACTAACCCTCCCCTCTCCCCCCATTAAATGTATGGTTCTGAACATTCTGAGTATATTCCTGCAATATTCTGAATATACCTGAATATACAATTTAAAATAATTCTACAAAATTCCATATGAATCTACCACGAATATTCATAGTATAATTGAATATTTTGGAAACATTCATTGAAGAACATTCTTAGATAATGCTTTTCTGAATATTTAAGATATTCCCATTTTAACTTTCTAGAAATATTTCAAAAAGCATAAAGATATTCTTGGCATTTTTAGAGAATATTCCAATATGCCAAAATAAATATTCCACGGATAGACTATCTAATGTTATCTGGGTTGTTTCATAAAGCTACTGTGTCACAAGTTTAAATTGAACATTAGTTCAAATATAATGAAGTTTTAAACCAATTAAATCAAACAATTACTTACATCCATTTGTTTTAAAGTAAGATAATATTTCATGGTTTCGTTCTTTTGTTATTGAATGCTGTTATACATTTTAAAACTTAATGGAGTGATATAATTGCTAATCTTCTTATATATTAAAAAAATTTATGAAAACTGATGTCTGGCCGTTCTATCCGGCCGATTTCCTTCATTTTTTTTTAAATGAAAGGTATTTAGACACAGATATGTCATCAATCATTGAAATTTACTCAATTCCCACCTTACTCAAGTTATACTCAAACGCGATTCTTCCCTGTACATTTTTTATGAGACACATTCACTCAAGCAATTAGAATTCTCATAGCTCCTCTTCTAATGAATGGATCTTGATCGTTTCACTCTCAGAACACTTAGTGGAGCAATCTCTTTCTTTTGCGCTATTAAATGTTTATATTCGTTGAGTTTGGGGAAAGTTATGTGTGCATACAATTAACTTTCAATTTTTTCCAAATACTGCGGCCGACGCACAGCTAATATTGTCTGGAAGGAAGTACTGTAAAATGATTTTATGTAATAATTACACCCTCTCATACAAAGTCTATCCTAATGCTACGGAGCAGCACGGGTCCTCTAGAATATTTAAATTGAATTATTCGTGTATGGCTTATTTAGTTCATGAATCCAAAATTCATTTATGAAACACATATCACAATCAGTGGAATAATTGGCGCCTCTGGTCCTGATTGTGAACATTAACGTGTGAAATAATCTTGGTAATTACTCCTTGACAATATAGATGGCATAGAAATATAATTTTGGAATCCCGGCACAAACATTATAACGTTTAATTTTTCATGTACATACAATAATTATAGTTTGAATCCTTCGTTTGTTTTCTGGTGTATCTAGCTTATAAAAGGTAAGAAAGTTTTCTATACAAAATTGTAAGTTAATTATTACAGTTAACAAAACTTCAGGTAACACCACAAATTTAAAAAAAGCATTTAAAAGCAATTTATCCAAAAGTTGTTAATGACTAACGACCACAGTACGTCAGCTAATACCCTTTCGAACACGGAGATAGACAAAAGTAAAAGTGAAACTGAAGAAATGTCTGATTCCGAAACTTGTACCAATACTAGTAGTATTAATACACTCCAAAACAAAAGTTTTAAACGAAATTACGTCTTATAAAGAAGGAGGCAATAAATAAAATAACATCAGCACAACCATTTTATATATGATTTGTCACAATTTTCAGACAATAAGTATTGTGGAACAGGAAGGTTTTCGTGAATTGTTGAGAGTAACTACACCTAGTAATAAAATACCCTCTCGAAAAACATTTGGAGTGTTATTAAACCAAAAATATGAAGGTATTTCCAATATTTACAAAACAAAAATACAAGATGCTTCCTCATAGTGTCTTACTACAGACATATGGTCTGAACCTTTTAATATAAAAATTTTCATATATATTACTGTTCATTTTCTAACAAATTATAAGTTAATGTCTTTAAACATAGGAGTATTTGAATTAGATTGAAGACATATGGGTAAATATATTGCTGAAAAACTGAAAATTATAAATAAAGAATGGAACATATAAAATAAAAAGATCACAGCAATTATAACCGACGGAGCAGCAAATATGAACTGTCAGTTGACATTATATTAGTAGAAAAACAAAAACAAATTCATACTAGCGTCTACGGGGACCGAGATACTCTGGCAGATCGGCTTCTTGACATATTTGAAGCATGGGATTTTTTTACTTTGATTTCGCGCGTTTAGTCGACCATTTTAATGTTTTTCTTCACGTTGTATATGGTTGTGGTATATCGATTATAACGAAAGAAGTGACAATTCCTTATCATTTCTTATTTTTATAATTATACAAGGTGGTTTAATTTGATATAGATATTTCAAGGACGTATTGTTGGGATCAAAATAAGAATTTCCCAAATAAACATGTGTTCTAAAATACACCCCCTTCGAACTACACCCACTGTTAGTTACGTAAATAAAAAGATAAAAATGTATACCCCCTCCTACTCCCCCGAAACAGGGTTAACTCAAGTGTTCAAGCAATATTATTGTTAAAACATTATTAACATACCAATGGTTTGTGCTTGAAATATTTTCTTATTTTATTGCAAATCAAGCAGTCTTGAGAAAATAGAATTTAGTCATTTGTTTTATACACCTTTTCAAAAACATTCGTTAGGACAAACCTCCGCAATTCCTTATTATTTCTAGCTTTTTTTGCAGCCTCTGGCCATGTAATTTGTTTTTTCCGTAAAATTTCTGCTACTGTGCTATCCCATGTTTTCTTCGGGCGTCCTCTTTTCCCCTTGCTTACATCTTTAGCTTGCCAGATTAATTTTATAGGTCTGTTGTTCCCCATTCTACAGATCTGTCCAAACCATCTAAGTTGTTGTTTCTCAATTGTTTTTAGTATAGATTCTATGTTTAATTCTTCCCTTATTGCTTCATTACGTATTCGATCTTTTCTGGTGACACCTTTGACTCTGCGTAAGTACTTCATCTCGGTTGCTTGTATTCTACTTTTGAGTGTACTTTCACTACCATGCATAAGGACTGGTCGAAAAACTGACTTGTACACGTTCAATTTGGTTTTAGTTGTAATTTCTCATCTATTCTATTTAACGAGTAATAATCTTTGACTGCTGCACTTATTCTTTCGTTCACTTCTTCCTCTTGTTTTCCATTAGTCTCTATGTCGACTCCTAGATATTTGAAACGTTTCACTTGTTTTAACTATATTTCATCTATTTCGACATTAAGGTTCTCTGCGTTTTGTCCAATCACCTTTATTTTTGTCTTCTCCATATTTATGGTTATATTTCATATTTTTAATATGTGCTTCCATATTATTAAATTATGTTTCAACTCGTTTTCGTTTCTAACGAACAGTACTAAATCGCCGGCAAAAACACATTCGGATATTTCCCACCATTTCCATATCTCTGTATCCTATTTGTATTTGTTTAACTTTTGTTTCAACTTCCTTTAGTACATCATCCATTATCATTATGAATAACGCCGGGCTCAGTACTCTTCCCTGTCTTAATACTTCCTTTATCATGAAGTCATCGGACTGTTCATTATCTTTTCTTAACCGGTTCCTGGTTGTTTTATAGATATAGATGCATTTAATGTTATTTCTCAATTTTGCTTCAACTACTCTTTGTTGTAGACTTTTCCATATTTGATTTCTGGGAACACTGTCAAGTGCTTTTTGTATATCTATAAAACCGAGGTACAATTTTTTATTTATGCTCAGTTTTTTGTCTCTTACTTGTTTCAATGTAAATACATGGTCTTGCATACTTCTTCCTTTGCCCTTTGCCAAATACCAAATACCAAATGCAATATTTGTGACATCAATGTTGGAACATCTCGAATTTTCGAGACAATATAACTCTCCCGCCTGTCCTGTTGAAATCTGTTGTATTTTCTCAAGTTTCAGTCAATAGCTTTGCTCCCAGGTTTTACACCCTGACTTGGTTATACCGTACTGAGGACGACTAATGAGCAAGAAACGTGCATGTCTGCGGTTACCATCTTTTCAGTAGCTCCTTTTCACAATATTTGAGAAAGTTTTAAATAAGAAGCAAGAAAGTAATAGTGAAAGGTACATCATTTCCGTTAGTATTTAATTTTTTTCACAATCAAACAAGATTTTTCCAAACCTAAAAATGAGTTTGAGAAGAAATAGCTTGTTAATTATTATTCATGGTATATGTTGAAATGTTTATGAATATATTGTATAATAATACATATTAAAATATCAATTATTTAAAAAACATTTATTTTAAAAGTTTAATAGCCGTTTCTTGAATGTCCATAAATGATGTTCTTTAAACGTTTGTTTTCATTAATCTTTTTTTTTGTGACAATTTAACTCATGTATAAAAAATCGCATATGCCACAGTGCAATTGTTACTTTGACAGCGGCAAAAGTTAGCTTTAACTTTTACAGCGACAAATACACTAGTTGTTTTTTCACTTATTCATTTGTTCATCAATTATCGCGGTGTTGGTTACCAGAATAAATAGTTTGGCATGTTTGTCAACAACTTATTGAATTTTCAAGAGCTAACAATTAGTCGATTCGGTGTGTCTACGAACGCCGAAATTAGTCAAATTGTTAATACAAGTGTGCCTACTAATACAGTTGCGACGCAATCATCAATCTGGCGACAATTTTCTACTACAGAAACGATTAGCTGTGGCACCCGCAGCGATATCACTGTTCCTAGTATGAATCTCAATAACTGCGTTTTTAATAATTGTACATTAAAATAAAAATGTGTTTATTTTTAATGTTTCATAAATAAAGTTTGCATTGATATGTTTCCAAATTTCTCATTCATTAAATTGTCCTGCCGAATTACACTCGAGGTTTGTATTGATATCGGGTAAATTTGTGTTGTTCAAATTCTAAACTGTTTCCTTTAGCAATTTGACTCGAATAACTGTCAACCTAAAAACACTCCACCTTCGGTGTCGTGTTTTTAATAGTTGACAGTTATTCTCGTCAAATTGCTAGGAAACAGTCTCTCATTAAACAACCCAAATTTACCCGATAAAATACAAACCACTTGTGCAATTATAAGTGAAAAATAGTTGCCTTTGTTCTTGTTATATATGTCAAGAAGCCAATCTGCCAGAGTATTTCGGTCCCCCTAGACGCGAGTCAAATTCATTGCTTTGCTCATGAGATCAACCTTGTGGTCGGGATAGCAATGCAAGGTGATGAAAACTTAAAAGAAGTGATTAATAAATTTAAGAAAAATGTCACTTGGTTTAAACAAAGTTATGTAGCTAGCGATGAGTTACGTAGAGCACAATAAGGAGGGGAAAACACTTTGTCAAAAAATTATAACAAGACGTAGCTACTTGCTGGAATTCGATCTTTTACATGTTGGAAATATTCATAGAGTTAAGAGAGTATGTAAATTCAATCGTAAATAAATTTGACACTGCACCAGACATGCTAACTGGTAAAGAAATATGAGTTGGAAATTATCAAAAAAGTTCTAGGACCATTCGAATTAGCGACAAGAGACATATCAGAGGAGAAATGTGTAACAACGAGCATAATTATACCTCTGATCTACAATCTAGAGAACTCTTTAAAGGCGATAGCAATTGAACCATACAATACTATAGCAACAAATTAAAAACTATTTTATTATCTGAGATTTCTAGAAGATTAAGAGCTGCTGAACAAGTACAGTTGTTAGCAACAGCTATGGTACTGGACCCCGCAAAATGTATTTTAAATATATATTGAACTGTGGAAAAACAGTGGATTATATTAGAAATATTATTCAGAATTAAACAGTTACTCACCAAAGAAAGGAACCTGCTTCAAATCAAGTCTCTATATAAAAAGGTAAATGAACATAAATAATATTTATTCTAGACTAATATTTGATTTATTCAGACCAAGGGAGTTTATGTACAAATGGTAGAAGAAAAAAGTTCACATTTGCAGGAAGGAGAGAATATCTCTGAACTTTCCCTTTTTTTAAAAAATGAAATGATTAGCTTGGATTTAAATACATTAGAATGGTGGCAAAAACATGAACAAATATACCCCACGTTGGCCAAAATAGCAAAAAGATTTTTGGCAGTTGTTACTACGTCCATTCCATCCGAACGGCTTTTTTCAAAACCCGGCAATATGGTAACAAAAAAAAAGAAATAGACTTTCTGTTAGAAAACTTGAAAATATATTATTTTAACAGTCTGTAAACAGAATCTAGTGGGAATAGCAGTAAACTACTCAATTTTCATTTTCTGGGAACATTTTGATTAGTTTCGAACTGTAAATTTATGTTTGTAACTTCCGTTCTTCGTACTTTTTTAAAATATATTCTGTAATCCATATTTGTTCATTTGTCAAAGAATACATTGTAATGAATGCATGAAAGCCAACATTTTTCCAAATTCAAACTGATACTCGAGACTTCTGGTGGCTAAAGTACATTATTTTTGTAATATCGATATTGAAAATTATCGATATTTTATGACCGATATATCGTTACTTCGATATTTGTTGTTCGATATTGATATCGATATTAAATATCCATATTACACTTCAATATCCCATCACTAATAACTGTAGGTTTGTTCGAACCTCAGAGTAATACTACAATTAATCTGAGGTTCGAACAAATGCTAGAAAGTATCGTTCGAACTAACTCCTGAACTAATAATGAACTAAAAAAGTATTCTGTTCGAACAAACAAGAACAGTGAAAACAGTTCTTGGTTCAATTGAGAAATGAAAAGGACAATATGTTCTGTTAAATTTGCGTGTTATAGAACTTATTACCACGTTATGTTTAAGTTATACTACATATTAATAAATTAGATAAATATCGCTAATAACACTAACAAATCAAAATAGATTTTATAAATGACATTAAAGATTAAGGGGATAATATTTTTTGTTTGCTTTTCGAAAATGTATTTTACCTTGTATTATAATCGGATCCATGCTTATTCTTATATTTGAATTGTTTCTACAATCAGTTTTTGACTCTTTTAGAAGCAAACCATTTTCTTTATATTTGTATATTATGTTGTGTTAAATTAAACAATGTATACAAAACTGACTACCGTTCCGTTCGAACAAATTTCCGAACATAACATGCGTATATAATAATTCTTAACATCATCCGTGAATAGAGAGATTAAACACGTACCTCTTTACGATAAGTTTTATGATCACGTAAACGTGGATTTTTGTACGCACCAGTAGCGTAAACTACCACAGTTTAAACACGAAAATACATGAGGGGAAAGCTGGTAAATGTTAAAAACAAAAATTGACAAATGAGTAGGTACTTAGTTGTAACGGTTTATTTCTACAGTTACCAGGATGTTTTTACTAAATAGGAAACAATCCAATCTAACATACATATCATAATTGGAAAAAAGTTTTTAATTAGAACCTTAAAATATTACTTGTTCCGTATATTAGAAATATGGTTGAAGAAAGATAAAGGACACAAAGTAATGTAGGTATTTTAATTATTTACATGAATAATTATGCTGTATTTTATAAATACACTTCAAATCCATTGTGTCAATATTTCAGGTACAAAAGATGCAATGTAATTAAGTCAATACCAATTTAATATATTTATTTCAAATTTCAAGCAGACTAATAATAATTAGTTTACTTGAAATGTGAAATAAAGTGTTTATGTATATTTCTTGAACGCAAAGTTTGTTGTGAAAAACTCGCCGATTTGACAATGTTGGAGAGTCGCTTCAATGTTCCGGCTTTGAGAACGAGATAGATAGATCGAGCTACGCGAATGAGACAGTGATAGTAAACAGTTATGTGAGGTGTTTATTCTCTTCATGAACGTAACATCAGTATTTGTGTTGTGGTTTTGTGTGATAAATCGGTTATTATTGGTATTTATTGTAATATTTATATCGGTATATTTAGTGACAATAATGGCGGAGTGTAGAGGTGTTGGCGATAAAAAACGGCGTCGTAACAATTTAATTCGGGAAGAAAAAGTCCTCATATTAAATGTGTACGAAGGACTGCGTGCCAACAAACAGTTGGGTGTTAGTGACGCTGTGATTAAGTGCAGTTATTTAACTAAAGTTTCTGAGAGTACTATATACAATATTCTAAAGAAATCGCGGGACGGATCTTTGACAAGAGAACGAGGTGAAAACTGTAAACCGGAAAGTAGGGGAAGAAAGAAAATTGTTTTGGACGACCAAACACGGAATGCTATACGTAGGGAAATACATTCTTTTTATTTTAGGAATGAAATCCCCTCGGTAGCTAAATTGAGCAAGGTAATAGAAGCTGATGATACTTTACCAAACATCAGTGATAAAGTTTTGAGACGAACTTTAAAATTAATGAATTTTCGTTACCAAACAAGAAGTAGAAACAGTACCTTAATTGCACGAAATGACATTGTGGAATGGAGGAGAAATTATTTAAAACAGATACGACAGTTTCGTAACGAAGGACGGCACATATATTATCTTGACGAAACATGGTTAAATGAAGGCCACACTGTGTCAAAAGTGTGGCAAGACATGAATATACGAAGAAATCGACAAGCCTTTATGGAGGGTTTCTCTTCCGGTTTAAAAGCTCCCTCTGGGAAAGGACGTCGACTGATTATCACTCACATTGGCAGCGAGGAAGGATTTGTAGAAGGTGGATTACTAAGTTTTTAGTCCAAAAAAACTGTCGATTACCATGAAGAGATGGATGGTAACCGGTTTGAAACATGGTTTAGATCAATTTTAACAAAGGTAACTCCTGGTTCAGTGATACTTATGGATAATGCTTCATACCACTCTCGCCGACTGGAGCAAATACCTACTTCAGCTAGCCGCAAGAGGGTTATAATTGATTGGTTAGAGAGTAAAAGCATTCCGCACAATGAGGCAATGCTAAAAGTTGAATTATTATCTCTCGTACGGAAACATAAAAGCAGTTATATTAAGTACGTTGTCGATGAAATGGCGAAAGATTTCAACGTCTCAGTTGTTAGACTTCCTCCCTACCACTGTGAGTTAAACCCCATCGAGCTGGTTTGGGCCCAAGTGAAAAATTATGTTGCGAGAAAAAACAGTACATTAAAAATGGCTGACGTTGAGAAACTGTTTGACGAGGCGCTGCATACCGTTACTACTGAGAGTTGGCGTAAATGTATTCAACACGTATTAAAAGAAGAAATAAAGTTTTGGGATTTAGACATACGTGTAGAAGTAATGACGGAACCACTCATTATCGATATAGGAGGAGAAAGCGATGATTCTGAGGAGTCGTCAGGGAGTGATACCGCTTCCAGTTAGTCAGACATTTTACAAGTGACCTCGCAACATACCTATACTTATTGGTAATTTATTTTGGTCTTGACAAACAACTTTTTTTTAGTTTTAGTAGTAGTAAGTTGGGATTGACTTTTAAACATTTTTTTATTTTGTTTTAACTTACTTATGAACAACTTGTGATAAGTTATTATTTCAAATGTTAAAAATTGAAATTCCAGATATTTCAGTATTCGCACCCTTAAACTATGATACGCTCATGGAGTTCACTTTAAATCGGTAGATAACCGATGACGTCACTTTACACAATTTCGACTACGAGTATAGCACAATATTTTCATGGGATTACCTATTATAATATAATTCGGCTAAAATCAAATTATGTTCCAAGAAAAAAATGAGAATATGATTTTTAATCCATGTACATCTGGAGTCATAAATTTAACAAACGTAAGCATGTTTTTTCTCACACTTGTCTAGTTGGCGCACTCGTTTCGCTCGTGCAGCCAATTTCTGGACGCGAGAGAAAGATACATATTTTGCTCATTTGTATTAAAAATACCTATTGTTCAGTAGTCGTCATTTTTGCTACTAACACTTTATAGCGCACGTGCGTGTCAACAAACAATTGTTTCAGTTTCTCCCTCATTTCATCTATTAAGATTTTGAGTTTTACGTAATAAATATTACAATGAGTTAAAACCCCGATATTCTCTTAGAAATTATATAATTCTTTGCAATTCAATATGCATTTGCTGTTAAACATTTATGTTTTGATTTTGAACTGGGTTTCGTGTATAATAATAAATAACTGTTCGAACATTAACTGAAATATTAATTTATTTATTTGTTTTATTTTTTAGATCAATTTGTTCTCTTTGCATATTTTGCATAAGAAATTTGATATAACCGCATGTGGCTTCTTTAGTATCAATTGCTCCTTACTTTTATCAGTAAGTAATTTGACTCATGCGACAAGTACGACAGGTTAAATGCAATAATAATATAAATATTCTTGAATTTTTCATAAAATATGGTTATTTTGTTATAGATTGTCGGTGCAGTAACTGTGTACTTAGTAACGTTTATCCAATTTGATCTTGCTTCTAGGAAACAAATTGAGCAGTAGATGATAATTCGAAGGAAACAGCAGTTTCCACTTTATATATAGCCCACACCTCATGTATTCGTGATCTTAAGGTAAGCTTGCATAGCATTTATTTAAAAAGTGGGACAAAATAATAATAATATAATAATTATTATAAATTCATATTATATATATATATATATATATATATATATATATATATATATATAATAAGTAACGAATAGATTAATGGGTATTCGTTACTTATTGTTTATATGTCACGCACTATTCGTACATCTTATATATATATATATATATATATATATATATATATATATATATATATATATATATATATATATATATATATATATAATATATAAATACGAAAACAACGTAAGTTCTTTCTCGACCGTCTATCGTTATTTAATTAGTTTTTGGAGTATCGGGATCCGGTCTGTGCATACAATAAATACAACTCTTTTTTTAAATCTCTATATTTCGCAATTATTTTATTGCTTCATCAGGAGTGAACTAAAATAATATATGGTCACATACAACTATAATGAAATGTCATGATAAAACACACTTACAGATCAGAGTATAAACGCTATCAGCACACAGTTAAAATTAAAGGCAATCACCAGCATATTACATGAGGTACTCCACCAGCAAGTGAGGCATGTAACACATTAAAACTTGAAATTCTTAATGAAAACAAAATACCTGATCACAATAAATTGAAACGATAATTATTTCTTCTGTTCTTTTTTATAATTTTTCCTTTTCATAATAAAAAGTTCTTTACAATTTATACAATAGTCCAGTGAAAGTCAACGATAAAAGAAGAAAAACAGCCAGAATGTTAAATTTTAAGGAGGTTCGAGTAGATGGTACTTAATTGGTTCACATCTATTTTGTAGTTGACCACATGTGGTTGCTTTTAAATTTCACACATTTCAAGGAACAACCTCCTTCTATAATTATTCTCATGTCGCATTATGTCAACATTATCGTAATCCAGTGTATGTCCGGTGGTTTGGTGGTGATTTACAGTGGCACACACATTTTTTCCTAATCGGCTGTCGCTTCTGTGTTGTGTCAACCGTTGTCTGAGTCATTGAGACGTTTGACCAATATAACATTTGGGACAATTCGAGCGAGGAATCCTGTCAATTACATGCGAATGAAACTCAAGTGGAGTCACATCTTTTGTTTTTGTGTATATCGATCGACTACTTCTTACGTTGTATTTGGCGATTTTTATATTTGGAAACGGTTTAAAAATAGCTGTAATAGCATTTGTTAATCCTTCTACATTTGGTACCTTTTTATATGTATATTGCAGAGAACTTCCGCTCTCTCTTGGACCATCAAAAAAGTCAGAATTGTATATTAGTTTTTTAAAAATATATCCTGGGTAACCGTTGTTGAGAAAAATATCGTACAATTTCTTAAGATTTTTCTTTAAGAGGGTTTTATCGCTGATATGTGAGATTCTTTTTTCATATTCATTGCACTGTTAAATTTCTGACTTTTTGGATGGTTCGAAATGTAATTTATAAATCTGCCAGACGATGTTGGCTTAAAGTACCAATCAAAAATTATGCAGTTTTCGCCATTATAGTTGTATGTGACCATATATTATTTTAGTTAACTCCTGATGAAGCAATAAAATAATTGCGAAATATAGAGATTTAAAAGGAAAAGAGTTGTATTTATTGTATACACAGACCGGATCCCGATACTCCAAAAACTAATTATTCATATTTTTCGAGAAAGAAATGTTGTTTATCATTATGACACGTTCATACTAATAGATCTGATAAAAAGAACACCACAGAGACACAAGGTACCTGTCATAACGACTTCAATTTAGATATCACAGAAACTAGGTAACTGTTAAAAGCATAAAGGGTGATACAATATTAATAAGCAGGCCAAGATTCATTTTCTCTATATTTCTACTCATTCAACCAAATCCTAATGAATCTACCGGAATAAAATTCTATGTCTTCCAAGAATTTACTTCCTTTTAGGACACATGCATAATAATGAGATTTGTTTCTTTGGTAATGAAATTATTTTAAAGGTCAAAGTATTAAGCAGATAGCTTGTAGCTGTTTTGACGACTGCTAAACAGCCGTGTTTAATATAATTAACGTTATGTTCAGAGAGATTAGTGACACTTCGACCAATTTTAAATAGATGTGATTGGTATTGGTCGGTAGAATGTCCAGTACCCGAGACTTCTAAAATACATACTAAATATTTTTCTATTATAATAGTTTCAATAGGAACGTGGTCTACATAAGAGGATAGGATTAATTTTGCTAGAGGTATTATAACAGAAGATGGTTCTGCTACAGACCAATAGGAATATAAATTTCTAACACGAACAAATTAATTCTTAATAACTGGACTTTTAATAGAAAACCTGTAACTTACTATTTATTTATTTATTTTATTCTTATTATTCTATTATTTATTCTTTAGTTTATCATTACCTATTTATTTAATTTATTTATTATTATCAACTTTATTGGGATAGCCAACCCGTATACAGTCAAAGGGAGGCGACAAAATAGTTATAACTATCTCACCTAAACCAGAATCCTCTCTGCCGTAGGGTCTGCTCGATGACTAGACTACTAGACCACAGATTCCTCGCCAAAATTCCCCTGGAAGAGGGTTTAGTACCCCCAGTACTACTCCATAACTTACCTCAAAGTAGACTAAATAATCTGATATTCTCCTAACCTAGATGTAAATAATGAGAGTCTAGAAGAATAAAAATCAAAGAGCTCAGGTGACCAACTGGCGTTTATTCTATGATAAAAAAATATTAAATTTCAGATTTAGTGCCTTTTCAAACCTAAATTTCAATTGACCACAGCTGAGTACAGCTGCCCAAAAGGGTAATAAATAAATAATAAGTTTCATTGAACCTTTCATATAAACAAATTTAAATGAAGAACTCGAGGCAATTACTAAAAGCGCAGAAATATCTTGACTAAACCTTATCATAATTGAAAGTTTAACAATCATCCCCAAATGATTGTACAGTCTTATGTTGTAAGCTCGAAAGAATATTTATTTCTCACCAACAAGTATTTTATTTATTAGAATTGTCTGGAATCGGTGTACACACTGTATATAAATTGAATCAATAAAACGACGAATACTAGGTGTGTATTTTATTTTAAATTCAGCTAAGCGCTTTCGGCCGATAGGCCATCCTCAAAGCTATTGTCAAAAAAAATTTCACAAACATAGATTTTCTTAACTAGCTCTACACAACCGGTGTGAAGATAGCAGCCAATTTTAGCTGCAAAAATATTGGGAACTGCTCAATTCGCGGTTTCAGTGGCGTGCAAAATATTTATTGAATCGAATTCATATTTCGGAGAGCCACCTTTATATTCCATGAGTAGGGGTGTATTTGTGTAGAGGACACCCTTAAAACTGGAATAAATTGTAACTTCCAAAGGAAACGAGAAGCCAAGTTAATATTTGGAGGGTAGACGCATTATAATGTTAAAAAAACACTGTTTAAAGGAAATTTGGTTACGATGGGGAACAAGGGTTGAAACATCACCCCCAAAATTAAAATAAATAGTAACTTCCAAATGAAACTAGAAGCCAGGTTAATATTTGGAGGGTGGAAGCATTATAATGTTGAAAACACAATGTTTAAAGGAAATTTGTTTAAGATGGGGAACAATGGTTGAAACGTCACCCCCAAAATTAAAATAAATTGTAACTTCCAAATGAAACGAGAAGCCAGGTTAATATTTGGAGGGTGGAAGGATTATAATGTTGAAAACACAATATTTAAAGGAAATTTGTTTAAGATGGGGAACAAGGGTTGAAACGTCACCCCCAAAATTAAAATAAATTGTAACTTCCAAATGAAACGAGAAGCCAGGTTAATATTTGGAGGGTGGAAGCATTATAATGTTGAAAACACAATGTTTAAAGGAAATTTGTTTAAGATGGGGAACAATGGTTGAAACGTCACCCCCAAAATTAAAATAAATTGTAACTTCCAAATGAAACGAGAAGCCAGGTTAATATTTGGAGGGTGGAAGCATTATAATGTTGAAAACAGAATGTTTAAAGGAAATTTGTTTAAGATGGGGAACAATGGTTGAAACGTCACCCCCAAAATTAAAATAAATTGTAACTTCCAAATGAAACGAGAAGCCAGGTTAATATTTGGAGGGTGGAAGGATTATAATGTTGAAAACACAATGTTTAAAGGAAATTTGTTTAAGATGGGGAACAAGGGTTGAAACGTCACCCCCAAAATTAAAATAAATTGTAACTTCCAAATGAAACGAGAAGGGCATAGCAAAAGCAACAACACTAATAATAACTTCTATCTCTTTACCAACAATATCATAAAGCGGTTCCACAGGGTGGAAGCCCCACTCCTTTCGGAAATTGTAATTAACAAAACTGCCACCTCAGAAATTCGAAATAATTCCAAAACTTAATAATCTTTGTAGACGAAACATTGTACAGAGACTAACTCACCCATTATTCACTCCCAAACTTCCACAGAAAATACAACAAAACGAAAATCCAATATAAAGAAATATTCCCAACTACTCCCAAGCGCATTTCATAATTTTAGAAAATGGATCCTGCCATTCAACATCCAGTTCAAACCCCAAATCATAAATCTATTAATAACTAAAAATTAAGTACAGAACTGACTATAACATCTGACTATCAGGTTTGTCCAACCAATCGTCAACAACAACAAACTGATAAAACGATTGGCGATTGTGATATGAATCTAATTAAGTTAGATTTATTATTAGAAAACTATTGAATGAATTCTAATATGTATTTTGAATTTCAAATAATTATCAGAAAATTATTTAGTGAATTTTAATACCGTAAGAGTCCATTCTACTGCCCAGCTCAATGAGATATCTGAATTGGCCATTGCTTACTTTGCTTTTCATATAGTGGACATTCTTTGTGGATAAAACTATGGTTAATCGATTTGCAGCGAATACAATACAACTAAAACACTCATTATCCCATTGCCTACCACAGAAATTTCAACGTTTCTCAATCTAACATTGAGAAGCTGAATGCCCAAATTTAAGCCATAGGTAGCATTACATTAGTCGACATATATAAACCTGTATATGACTTCTTACTTTATTGAGATATACATATGAATTGAGGCAATAATTTGCTCTCAAAACTGACAATCACCAGAAACTCGTTTCTACTCATATGAGGAACTCTTTTAAAGGGAATTGATTCCCTTTTCTCTATTAAATACTTCAACTAATGAATTAGCACTGCTTCCGGAATTAATTCGATTCTAATACATTAGTGATTTCTATCTAGATCAGAAACGGCCAACAACTTTTCTGCCTGTTTCATTGGGTGTAATCGACCAATATTTAATTCCTTGTAGTGCAAAAATAATGCAAATGGACCTACATCACTTATAGCCTATAACGATTATCGGAAATTTACTCGCGCTTAATTGTTGCTAATTATTCCATGATATTGATTATTTTGGGTTGGAGTTGTATGTATTATTTTCAATGTCAGTGCCATTATTGATTTTATCTGGGTCCATGGATATCACATTCATCACGTGAATGTTGTAGTTTATTTTAGGCGGATCTTTGCCGTTATTAATAGACATGCTGACTAATTTTGAATAATTGTTTTACGATGTTCGGAAGTAGTTTCTATTTCCAAAAATCTTAATATTTCCACAAGAAATAAAGACAATTTTGAAGAATATGCTTTTTTCAATTCATATTCTAAGTTTGCGCCAAAACGGTTACAGGTGTCATGGCGTTTGCTTGTGACGACCAATAACATTAGGTGCGAAAGTCACGTGATGGTGTGTGGTCCCGCAATGCAGTATTTTCAACAGCATTTGCACATAGTGCTTCACTGCTGGTTCCACATTTTGTATATAATTGAGACATAAATGTATTTTTTAATATTAATGGGTATACTTACATGGAAGTTTTGACATTTCTGAATTTTGCTGAACAAAAATCTTTTTTGATGCCAGAAATTCTGCCAGACAAAGGTTTACCGTCAAATTTATAATTTATGAATGTTTTTGGAGGTTAACAACTGGCATCCGGCAGTATTTTAATTTTTTTTTATTTTGAAATGAAATGTACTTAATGTATCTTGGGAAGCATCCAAGAATTTTACTTGAGTTTGTATGTTTACGAGTACAGACCATTTAAAAATGTGATTACAGGCTCGTACTTAGAACATACTCGAACATCCTGTATAAGAATACAATCTGTGTGTATATGGTTACTAAGTCTCAAGTAAATTTGGGATAGTGTGTACAAATACTTTTTTGTTGCTCTTCGCCAGTATGAATCTGAAGATTAAGCTCGCACTACTGAGCAGTCACTACGAAACTGTGGCTGCGGTTTGAGTACCATAGTCTGAGAATGATCACAATGTTTAAACTGATTTAACCTTCGGCTCGAATATTGATTTCAATATCATTTTGTTTGGCGTGCCTTTATGAATCCGTTCCAAATACATGTTGACAGGATTCAGTTACCTCCATACCGAATTTTTCTACAGCTTGGTTGTGGCAAGGAATACAGAGTTATATTTGATGGTAAGTAACGTGCAGCTATCTCCATGTCCTAATTTAACGAACTGTTCAATTGTAAATATTTTGGTAATTGCTAGCTCGTAGATCACTGTCGACTTCCAGTTTATTATTTCTGGTTAGACATTGGATTCGAGATCGATTTTTGCTATTTCAAACTGTAGCATAGTGGGTGAGTTAGAAACATTTTCCCTGGTGATCAATACGCTATCTGTCGTGTAAGAGGAAGATTTCCAAAGTAAGCAAGTGAGTTTCATAAGCATTTTTTATATCACTGGATATAACACATCTTTCAATTTTTTTTCACGTATCGCACTCTTACAACCACCAGAAATTATCTGGAACCATTGAAGACGGTCATAAACTTGAACCATGAAAGTAGCTAACGTCGTTAGACCTTTGGAAGGCGCGGTTTGCTTCACGTATTAGAAAAGAGTACGAGATGCTTTTATGAGCCATCTTGCATTGGCGCGCGCCTTTACGCTAAATGATCTTTTGTATATTTTCCTGAAGAAACAATTTTATTAATTCGGTATAAATTAAGTGGTCCCTACTTGGGTTGATATCGTGAAGGTTTATATCAGGTATGATTGGCTCCGAATTTTTTCACTGAGTGTGCTTTGTAGGTTTTTCCTATCAAGTACGGAAAATCCACTTAGACCAGTTGTTTCTCCTTCTATGTTCTTGAAGTGCCGAATAGCAGGTAGTTGGAATACAGCCAAATCCACTGAATATTTCTGATTCTCGTAAATACGCCAGTGTTTTACATGTGATATCGCTTTGAACAAGTATGAACTGTTATATTTATCAGATTGCTTTGTTTTATGTAACAACTTTTAGTCTTTCAATAAGTTTATGTCATATATCATGCAAAAATAATTAAGGGTAACAATGAACGTAGCGTGCACTAACCTGTAATTTCTCAAAATTTAATTATTTCTATTGAGATACGCAGTCTGAAGATAACATAACAGGGTATCAAAATTATGCTTTTTTATTGTTCTTCGAGCCAGGCTGGTGTCAAGAAAGGAGCTCTCTCGCACTTAATATTAATAGTAATTTGTGCTCATGGGATCCAGTTATGAGGACAACAGTAAACTCTAATATTGAAATATAGAGAAAACTTGATTTTATGATTCAAAGCTTATCATAAAAGCCCCCAAAACTACATAGTAATACATTATTTTCAAGGAGAAATAGTTAAATTTGAAATTTAAAACTTACGTCCCATATCAGACTATGCATTCAATCGAATAACCTTGCCACTAACTTAATATTGAGTTGATTGCTATTTCCTTGTCTGAAAATGTTATATAGTCTGTTTTGGACCTTGCCAATTTTATTATGAAGTGAATCTGTCAACTTGTCCACTCTATTCATAGAGCCTTATGTCATGTCATGTTTCATTACCTTGTTGATAATTGTTTTTTTTAAATGTTACGTACGATCATTCATTTGAAAATATATAAATTGGATGGAGATTTATTGGATGATCTCATATTTGTATCCGGAAAATACGTTCTCTTAAACAATCTAAATGATCAAAGTTCATCAAGAAATGGCGAATGTATTATTACCACATTGTTTAAAACACTTACCAGAAAAATATAGACTTATAACGAAAAACGTACTTCTATTCATGTTTGTTTGTAACACTTATACACCAGAAAAGTGAATAAAACAAATTCCAAGATCAACAAATCACGCTAGTCAATTAATAAGTGTGATCAATAAAACCAGTTTCTGTAAATCGTCTTCACTCGTTAATATTATCGCTGTTGTGTTCCTAACTAAATTGGAATAATAACAAAATGAAAAACTTGAAGCAAATAAACCGTATCTCCTTTATGAATGTGGGGATGAGTAGTTGTTAAATAATCAACAAAATTACAGGTTTCTTCCAAGACAACCAGTTTTATTACATTTAGATTTTTTTGCGTCTGCGAAAATAGAAAAAAATAATATTAGTTATTAAATAAAATATGTGACCTTACACGCTGTTCACAATATACCTTGAAGCATAATAATTATTATGACTATTTTGACTCATATGTGGAATGTATATACCGGAACTATCGGCTGTTCTGTGAGAAATTTACTTCAGAGTATAGTGTAACTGGAGTCCATTGATCGCCCATGAATAAGTTATAGGTACTTTTAAATGGTTTTGCTATTAGCGGCGACAATTTTAATATAATAGATTTTAAAATATCTCACATTTATGTGAAACAATTTTGATAGATACGGAAACAGCATATACTTCTCTGGAAATTATAATAACGTCACGAATGGTGTGGCTATTATACTTTTGGGAAACATTATTAAGTCTCCATTAGCATATACCACTATGAATGACAGAATGATATCTACCAAACTACACTAAAAACCAATTCCTATAAACATTCTTCAAATATACTCGCCGAATCTGAATCTCATTAAGAAGAAGTTGAAGCATTCTGTTGAACGTTGGAAGAAACGCTAAATACCATTCGAATAGAGTAATAACATTGGTGATTTCTACGCCATAAGCGGGAACATATCAGAAATATAATTGGAAAATACGGCTTTGGAGTAAGAAACCCAAGCGGTGAAAGATTGATCGACTTCTGTGTTGAAAATAACTGCACGCTAAATCATGTATTAGGCTTAAGTATAACAGAATAAGATATTAATGATTTCCACTTTTTCAAAAACTCTCGAGGTAACTCCGTCAAACTTGAATAAAAGACACAATTGAAAAAAATTAAGTTTAAAAAAAACTGCCGGAAATTGAAGGAAAAATAAACGGTTTTAAGGATTAAAACTAACTTTTCCGCATCTGTCGCCCTGAACAATATTCTATCATAAAATTATCACTTCGGGGGATGTATCCTGCTAACAAACCGAAATTTCTCCAGGAATAACCAAAAATTCAGTATATCTGGATTTATAGGACCCGCTGTACTCGCTCTAGTCAACTGAAAATCGATAGGGTACATCTGTGAGACACCTTGAACAATATTCAATCATAAAATGGGTCACTTGTATACACGCTGGAGGCTGTATCGTGCTAACAAACTGAAATTATCCAAAAATGACGAAAATTTGGTACTTCAAATGCCATAGCACCCGTTGTACTGGCTTTACTGAGTTGAATATCAATAAGGTTCATATTTGAGACGCTCTGAATAATATCCAATCATAAAATTGGTCACTTGTATATACTCCGGAGGCTGTATCGTGCTAACAAACTGAAACTTCTCCAAAAATGACAAAAATATCGTACTTAAAGTACTGTAGCACCTGTTGTATTGGTTCCGGTGAGCTGAAAATCAATAGGTTTCATCAGTGAGATGCCCTGAATAATATTCAATCATAAAATTGATGACTTGTTGAACTCCGGAGGCTGTATCGTGCTAACAAACTGAAATTTCTCAAAAAATTACAAAATGTCGTACTTCAAGTACAATAGCACCCGTTGTACTGGCTCTGGTGAACTGAAAATCAATAGGGATCATCTGTGACATGTCCCTTACAATATTCAATCATAAAATTGCTGACTTATTACAATCCGGAGGCTGCATCGTCCTAACAAGACATGTAAGGAAAAGTGGCCGACGACGACATACACACAGGATTTTTTTTCTAAAAACCGTTTTTTCGTGTTGTTGTTGATGGAAAACGTGGAAATAACTCAAAAAAAATTCCAACTTTTTTTGGGGTAAACCAATACTTTTCTCGCATATAGAAAGGTTGGGCGGAAAAGTAAAACATCAGAATTGCACACGGTCTTACATAAAAACAAATAAAAGAAAATAAAGTACTGAGCACTCATTAGAAAAGAGCTCGAAAGGATCCAAAAGTCCGATCATATATGAAAGGAAATGAACTCTACATTGACAACAAATCATATACATCAAAACAATTGAAACAAATATCTGCTAAGGAAGATAAAGTACAATCAAACAGTGCCTCAGCTATATCCATTAGAAATATCTACCAAGACCTGGAATCACCAGAAGCAGATGGGGAAAGTTCAGTAAAAAATCAAGTAATTAATCCAGCATTCGAATCTCCCATTTTATAAAAATTCCGATCAACTGGAAATATGAATAAACCAATTGAGCAATGAGATCGATTGCTTCATTCTGACAGAAACGTTCAAAATAGAATATGAGAATTTCTATCAAACAACATGTTTTACAATCATGACGAGATACACAGGAATAACGGAACTGTCATTTATTAAAAAAAACAATTACATCTTCTGACGAAATTTTGTATATTATATATATATATATATATATATATATATATATATATATATATATATATAAAGAAGATGTAGGAATATCGCGTGATATGTTAACAACAAAACAAAGAGATTCAAGGGTAATTCACGCAAAATAAAGGGCTACTGAAACAGAGTGGTAACCGCGGACATTCTTCCAAGGCACAAATGAGCGTTTGGTTTCCCTGCTGAAATCCGTTGTTTTGTGTTTTCCCATGTTTCGATTAACATATTTGCTCCCAAATTTCACATCCTTATTTGGTTATACCGTGCTGAAGAGGCAAATGAGCCAGAAACATGCATGTCCGCGGTTACCACTCTGTTTCAGTAGCCCTTTATTTTGTGTGAATTACGCATGAATCTCTTATATACAGTGCTATTCATAAGTCCCCTCCCCCCTCGTATCTTTTGAACGGCTACACTTACATTAATAAAATTTGGAGGGTGAAAATAAAGTGTTGTAAACTTCTCTACGAATGGTAACAGGTGACGTAATAGTAATAGATGACGTCACAGTGCCACTCTGGCCAATAATTTTAAATAGGACCTTATGGCAAGTGATATCTCGTTTGAAAGGCATTGACATTGGCTACATAGCCATATTAATTTTGAATGGGTTTAAATTAATTTTGACGGATAAATTAAATAATTACCAAAATTATTGAAATTATTTTTTTAAATTTAATTAATCAAATATCAACAATGGATTCTTATAGCAAGTGTTCGAAATGTGCTCCGTCTACTTCCTGACAGTAATACATCCTATTAGTAAACTCTTGTCGTACTCGTTCGAATGTGTCAGCTAAAATAGCATTGCATTCTTCAGTAATTCTTTCTTTCAAAACGCCAATGCTATCTGATGCCGTAGTATAAACCTTGGATTTCAAGTACCCCCATAGAATAAAATCTAATGGTGTCAGATCTGGTGACCGAGGTGGCCATTCTATAGGACCTCGCCGGCCGATGTATTGCTGTCAGGAAGTAGACGGAGCACATTTCGAACACTTGCTATGAGAATCCATTGTTGATATTTGATTAATTAAATTTAAAAAAATAATTTCAATAATTTTGGTATTTATTTAATTTATCCGTCAAAATTAATTTAAACCCAAACAAAATTAATATGGCTATGTAGCCAATGTCAATGCCTTTCAAACGAGATATCACTTGCCATAAGGTCCTATTTAAAAGTATTGGCCAGAGTGGCACTGTGACGTCATCTAGTACTATTACGTCACCTGTTTCGTAGAGAAGTTTACAACACTCTATTTTCACCCTCCAAATTTTATTAATGTAAGTGTAGCCGTTCAAAAGATACGAGGGGGGAGGGGACTTTTGAATAGCACTGTGTATATATATATATATATATATATATATATATATATATATATATATATATATAGGAGAAAATAATACAAGCAAAAGAAAACAACATTCTTATACCATCAATTTATATATAGACCTCCATTAACAGATGCTAAAGCATCTGGAAAATTGTAAAAATATGTCAATATTTTACCATATCTTTGTTGGAGACTTAAATCTCAATCTGAATGATGATAATGAAATAATTCTGGAATACTTAGAAACACTGTGCGAGTACAACTTCATATCAATGATAAATCTGAATACGCGTGTTGATCGGGGTTCCGCAGCCTGCATAGCTCATATTTTTGTCAACGTAAAAAAAGATGAAATTCTGGGTAATTCGGTCTCTGGCGTCTTCGATAGCTCAATTACAGATCACAAAGCAATAATCTTAATTATACCATTAACACTGAGAAATGAAGCAGACCGCGAATACATATAAAAATATATCAACTATAGCAATCTGAAGAGAGATTTGCACAAATACGATTTGAAAAATAATTTTAATATGAATGATGTTAATGAATTAACACAATTATTACAGAATGAGTTGGAAAACTTGATAAAACAAAATACTACAGAAATTAAAATGAAACGAAGAGGTACAAAATGTGAAAAATGGATAACAAATGGACTTATCACTTCAATCATTAAGAGAAATGAATTACACAGAGAACATAAACAACATCCCGATTATGTTGATAAAAAGAATCAATATCACTACTACCGGAATTATGTTAACAGACTCATAAAAATAAATAAGCTCAATTTTTACAAGAGTGAAATATATAAAAATAGAAATTATTCTAAAAATATTGGAAGATTGTAAACTCAACAAATACAAAAGTCTGAAAATGTAAAATAAATACTTACAAAAGAGAATGAGTTAATATCTGATGAAAAATTAATTGCAAACGTTTTTAATAAATATTTTGTCGATGTTCGTGAAACATATGCTGGTAAAATAAAGAACTCATCTGGACCTCTGCCAAAAATAGTCTGTTCCAAGAGCCCATAACACAAGAAGAGATAAAAAACATAATAAATTCATTGAAAGTAAATAAATTCCCAGGCAGAAACTTTGAAAGCAGTATCAGTAGTAGAAATATCTAAACAACTAGAACATTTAATAAATCAAATATGTAGAACTAGTGCATGTCCTACAGAGTTCAAAATATCGATAGTCACTCCAGTGTTCAAAAAAGGGCATAAATGTAAAACGTCCAACTACCGGCCAATTTCTTTGATCACTTCAATTCCTAAAGTATTTGAAAATACATTAAAAAGTCAATTAAATAACTTCTTTATTAAAAATACTATAATTTCGCCCTTACAATTTGGTTTTAGGAAAAATTTGTCGATCAATGATGCTCTTTCGAAGCTAGTTGGTGGCATTTACAAATTGTTGGATGAGAGCAAACCAACAGTATGTGTGTTCCTGGATCTTGCAAGGGTGTTTGACACTGTCTGCCATGCGCAGTTGTTGAATGCCATGCAGGATGCAGGCATACGAGGAGTAGCGTTGGGGCTTATGGCAAGTTACCTAAATAGTCGTAAACAACGTGTGAAAATACGCGGCGTGTTTGGTGAAGAAAAAAAGATCAAATTTGGGGTGCTACAAGGGAGAGTACTATTATTCTCGCTATATATTAATAATCTACTTACCTAACACAAATGTACGAGACAGATAATCAGCTTCGCAGACGACACTGCCATTTTGTATAGTGCCGAAAGTTGGGATTAGCTAGAGAGGAAAATGGAAACTGATTTAAAAAGTATCGTAAACTGGCTCAATCACAAATCACATACAATGAATTTTGATAAAACATTTTACGTACCTTTTTCAAGTTACAATATAAATCTACCCCAATTCAAGAGCTAACTACGGATGAGAAGATATCAGAAATACAATTAAACGCACTGACAAAATAAGATATTTGGGTGTTATCATTGACTCCCATCTCAGGTGGGACCAACAAATTAATGAAATTACTAAAAGCCTCAGATTATTGACATGCAAATTTAAATGCGTGAACAAAATATTAGATATCTCTCACCTCAAAGTTTTGTACTGCGCTCGTGTGGAGTCTCGACTGCGATACTGTATCCTTAGTTGGGATGGTGTATTATACACCCATCACAAAAAATTGGATGTTCTTCAGAAAACATTTTTGAAAATTATTTGCAGAAATGAATATGTTTAGTCCTCTAAAAAAATATTCGTGGACTCAGGTATCCTCAGTCTGAGATTGTTGTACTTACACAGTGTTATCATCTTCATTTATAAAAACAGAACATCTCTTCAAGAATTATCACATAATTTATTTATGCAGGTTACTACATCGAAAAAAGAGTAGATCAACGCTGTTTCACTTACTTAGCAGACGTACAAGAATTATATACTGCTCAGAAATCCAGTATCAATGATAAAAAACATATTTAAAAAGTATCTTCTCAACTTGGAGACAGATATTGTTCATCGAAGACGAATCATGATATTTATGTTTCACAGGTTAATGTTGTTTCACAAAGTAAAAAAATAGTATATTACGTAACGAGTGCGGAAAGTGACATTTTTCACACGAGTGGGAAAAATCACTTTCGTACAAGTTATGTACACTATTTTTCCTACGACCACGTGATATACTTTTACCGAATCAGGCATGTACAATCTTCGTTTTTATGTAGATGTGAGATGTTATATATATATATATATATATATATATATATATATATATATATATATATATATATATATATATATATGTATTTGTAATTACTTTATATAGTTTTGATTACTTACCTTTGAAAGTGGCCCAGAAAATTGTGATTTTCATGCGATGAAAAAGAGTGCCTTCATAAAAAAGTTAGAATAAATATTGGTACACAAAATATTACAAACATTTATTTTAACAATTAACAACAATTGGAAACAGAACATCAGAAATAAAACTGTTTTTGTTACATAAATAATGCGATTCAGAAATAATTATTTATTTGAATCACTGTAAAAATTAAAAGTAAAATTATTATTAGGGCAATTTATAAATTGCAAGATGTAAACACACTTTATTTTTAAGAATAAATAAACTGGTGTGTATATTTTCTTAGCGCTATATGTATATTTGATAAGAACACAACGTAACAGCGATGGAATGACATTTCAACATTCAATTTGACAGCTTTTTTATCCGTACACGTATGGATAAGTTTTTTTTTCCGTACGCGTATGAATAAAGGCCACTTTCCATAGAACTAGACAGTGCGATATATGTCACTTTCCTATGTGGTCGTAGGAAAAAACGTTTTCAATTTTGTTTATGCACTTGATACTTTTATATACTTATAATTTTGTTACATGATTATGATATAACTGTATATTAGGTTAATAGACAAGAAGCAATAGCACATGCGCAACCTACGGGTTCTAATGGGTCTTTCTCAATGTTACAATCCTTGATATTATAATGTTATGATTATAACAAATTCATTGTGATATTTAAATTTTGGGAAAAATAAACATTATTATTATTATCAATCACGAACACGTTGTTTAATCAGCGTGTTCGAAGGGTGACTTGGACATATGGACATCCCAGATCACAAAAATCAAGAAATTACATTTTTATTAGGTCACGCTGGATATCATCCATAACTAATGCAACGACACTGCCAGGGGCCGATTGTGGGAGGGATCACAAATTATTTTCAGTTTGAGAGTTGAGCTACTGACGCTGCAAATCCAAAAGAAGAAGCCAAGAAAACTTCAAATCACTGATAGGCAAATATTTGAGGAAAAATTTAAAATAATAACCTCTGACGAACCTCTCCTACAATTGAATAATAGTTAAAACAATAATTGAAGAACAACCCACAAATCAATCATCAAAAAAACAACCTATATACACTTATACGAACAATTAGCAAACAGTTTTCACCACGCACGTAGATAATTCAAAATAATGTAGGAGAAAAGGTCACGGATATCAGAGAAACACAAGACGTTTGGAAAATCTACTGCGAGAACCTATACAAAGACCAAAACACAGAAATTAACGTTGACGAACGAGTAGAGCAGAAACCCATATAATTCTTAAATAGGAAGTTAGATACGCGATCAATATACTAGAAACGTACAAAGCACCCTATATAGATGGAATCTCAGCAGAAATAATTAAACCTATCGGTGAAGGCAGCATGGATATTATGCACACAATTTGTCAGAATATTTAGTGAACTGGGCGATGGCATTGCTACTGGACTATTTCCTCACTAATTCCACTTAATAAAAAGGGATCTAAAGAAAAGTGTGATAACTACAGACAAATAGCTGTTTTCACATGCCAGTAAATTCCTTCTCGCCATTATTAATGAAAGAATGTGAGCTTTTCTAATTTTTCCTACAGAACAAGCAGGATTTGTGAAGGGTAGAGGAATCCGCGACATATTTTGAATATTCGGTAAGTTATAGAGAAAAGTCGTGAGTTCAACACACTCTTAAACATATGCTTTGTGAACTATCGTAAGCAATCGATATCATAAAATGGGACCATTTGTGAACTGTACTATGTAATATGGGAGCCCCACAACATCTGATATTCCTTATAGCTAAACTATACACATCTAATGAAAACGTGGTACATATTGAGAACTATTCATCAGACAGATTTTCCATTCAAAAGACGTCAGGCAGGGATACATTCTGTTACCCTTGGTATTCAATATATACGGGGAATTTATAATGCGTAAGAACCTGGAAGATTGATCTGGTGGTGTTTCTATTGGCGAAACAAAAATAAGAAATCTACGATATGAAATATCCTATTAGTAAGCAACCCAGAAGAACGAAGAACCTTCGTAGTATACTTGAAAATAAAAGTTGAGAATATGGCTTAGATATCAGTGAAAAGCCTAGGAAAAAGCACTTGGCCGAATAATGGTATTACACTCACCACCAAAAAGAAAATTGTTCAAATCTTAATATTTTCCATAGCCTTGTACGGAGCAGAATCGTGGACAATGAAATCACAAGGTCGGTGAAGTCTGCTCTTAGTAAAGTAAACAGTAGTGTAGCTATAAGGGTTCTGACTCACTACTTCGAAAAAGGTCCGCTAGGCGACGGTGGCGCTGCTGTCGTTGGCGCTGTCGTCCATTTTTTATCGATTTCGCATTTTTACAGATTTCTTTTTTCTGTCGTCCATTTTTTAGTCGGCCATTTTTTTATCGATTTCGCTAGATGGCGCATTTCTTTCTTCTGTAGTCCATTTTTTATCCTGTAAATTTGTGCATGACGTAAAAATTTTTGCCCCGAGTGAGATTCGAGACCACGACCTCATCGTTCCCAGCCTAAACCGTTACATATCCGCCATAAGGGTTCCAATGTATTATAGTTTTGAAATCTAACTGTATAAGATACAGAGAGTCTGATTTCACAACACGATGTAATTTTCTTCAATACTCCCTATAGTTTTCATCAGCCGTTTGAGTACAAATCAATAGCATACGAGTGAAATAAAAAGTGTCTACTCTTCGTTATTAAACATAAAATGTATACAGAGGGTGTACTACGTTCTTGTTAAGAAAAAAAAAGATATTTGCGTTTGAGTACAAATCAATATTCCGAAGGACCATTGATTAATTCACTGCATACGAGTGAAATAAAAAGTGTCTACTCTTCGTTATTAAACATAAAATGTATACAGAGGGTGTACTACGTTCTTGTTAAGAAAAAAAAAATTCTGCGGGGAATATCTACGTAAAATATACGAGGCATGTTATGATTAAAATTGATATATACATGGGGTGTTTGTAATTATTAAGACTGTAGAAATATGTAGATATAAAAGTTAATGACACACACAGTTTAGTAGTATTTTGAGCGGGATGTCTACGTAAATTATAACAAATATATGTCTGAATATGATACTGAGAAACCATCATCGTACATACAGATACCACATTTTTTATACAGGGTGTGGTCATAAAACATACCATTTTTCTTTATATACAGGTGTAGTCAAAAAGATGTGATGTTCATATATACAGAGTGTAGTCATAAAAAGATGCGATTTTATACAGGGTGTAGTCATAAAGATACCGTATTTTTTATATATACAGGTCGTAGTCATAAAAATACCGAATTTTTTCATAAAAGATGCCACAGGGTATATAAAGATAAGGACGTTACAATGAATCTCTGCTATTATTGCTCAAATTTTCATCGAACAAACCGCATTGGTAGATTATTTCCACATACAGGATGTTACTAGAACGACAATGACAGCAAATCCACTTTATTCGACAACAGAGGACACTCAAAGCGTTTGCATGCTTGAGATTTGTTGCTCGTACGACTACACTATAGTAAAATATGATGTGACTCATTATACTCGTATTATTAAACGGATAACACACATCAGAAGTCTATCAGATAGATAGCAGAGGGGTAACAGAAGGGATAACAAACACACCCCAGACTCACATCAGAAGTCTGTTTGACAGTGCTAGTACTAACAAATTTACTGCGACACTCGGTTTATATGAATTATTTTCCAAGAAAACAACAAAATGAAGCAATGATTTCACAACTTTGTCATGCACTGAATGTCATTTTTATTATAGTTGCGGTGAAACAAGAGCCAACTTTACAACTCAAGCAGAGGGACAGCAGACACACATCACAGAGGCACCAGACATGCACCACCGTTATACGTTTGACATTTTTGGTATCAAACAGTACTCTTTGAAACAAAATATCAGGAATCTTGTATTTCCGAATTTCATTATGAATCACCCAAAATATTTAGAGGGGCGTATGATACTGATGGCGATATTGGTAACCAACAAAAGAGCAACATATTTACAGATACTGGCATTAACGGATATCCATCGTGATAGAAGAGGACATCTAAGACATCAGGCTTGCACCCAACTAAATTAATATAATTAAGCTGTTCTTCAAAAAGAATGCTACGTTAATAGAAAAATCTTGAAGCAATGATTTCACAACTTTGTCATACACTGAATGTCATTTTTATCATAGATGTGGTGAAAGAAGAACCAACTTTACAACTCAAGCAGAGGGACAGCAGACACACATCACAGGGTTAGCACACATACACCACAGAGGCACCAGACATGCATCAGCGTTATACGTTTGACATTTTTGGTATCAAACAGTACTCTTTGAAACTAAATATCAGGAATCTTGTATTGCCGAATTTCATTATGAATCACCCCAAATATTTAGAGGGACGTATGATACTGATGGCGATATTGATAATTTTCATAGACATTATAGCTATTTATAATTTAATCACGTTATTTGTATATTCATTTAATATAGTTATATGATTTTCTGTATTTGTAAATTCTTAAAATTAAACTGTTATATGCTTTACCCAAGTCCCAGTAAGACTACGCTCTTCAGGCACGGATTATTATACCGAAATGTGACAACACTTTCGACAACATGATTATAAAACTAACAATTTTAGTAATGGAACTCACAAAATTTTATTCAAATATTGTGATTTGTCTGTATAGGAGAGAGAATTTACGGTCGACGGGCAGGTAAGATTTTATATGAAAAATAACAATGACATTCTCGGAGGGTCAAAAAGATTTCACCTGCTG
Organism: Galeruca laticollis; assembly: GCA_963921935.1. Classification (NCBI taxonomy): domain Eukaryota; kingdom Metazoa; phylum Arthropoda; class Insecta; order Coleoptera; family Chrysomelidae; genus Galeruca; species Galeruca laticollis. The sequence goes on from OY998180.1 coordinate 175,025,914, forward strand.
TGTGTTACATAAAATGTAAGGAATGTATATGCAATCATAGAATTTGTATCTTCCCATGATGGACGTTATGGTGCTAAAAATCTCATTTCTAGTCCGCGTTATCACAATAGAACAATTTTCAATGATGATCCGACTCTAAGGAAAATTAAAAAATCTCCATTTTCAATAAACCAATGTATATGAATATGGCAATTTTCGATATTTCCAAAATTGGAATGTACGACTTTCACTATAATTTTATGCTTCCAACAATGGGAGTAGTCAATTGTGAGCTATTGTACACAGACACTAACAGTTTTGCTCACCAACTTACTTGTAACGATGCATATAAATATTTAATTGACACAAAAATTGACAAATTTGATACATAAGACTACTACACTAATAATCCATACAATATACCTAGAGTTAATAAAAAGTATTATGCGTAATGAAAGATGAGTCTAATGAACAAATCATCACACATTTCGTTGGTCCAAAATGTACGGTTACAAAGTTCTGTGTGGGAGTAAAGTCGTTAAAGAGTATTAAAAAATGTGTAGTAAAAAATAACTTTTGATGATTATGTCGATTGTATGAAAAATTGGAAACAGATGACAATTACTCAAAATACGATACGTTCCTTTGTCCATAATGTGTATAGTGTTGAACGAACCAAAATCGCGTAAAGGTCTTCACAATGATAAAAGAAAATTACTTCATAATTCTTTAGATACACTTCCGTGGGGAATAGAATAATTTTTAGTAATGACTAAACTAACTTTTATAACTGAAGTTCATTTACCACATAATTTATTATTAAAATATCGATCATCATTGAAAGAAGCAGATGATGATTATAAATTTTGTGATTGGTTTCACCAGCATCATATTAGAAATCTGATTCTAAGTCAATGCTGATGTCATATCGTTAATGAGATACAGGGCATT